>VXAU01002551.1:91746-131555 GCA_013399695.1 Formicarius rufipectus
CCCCCGCGGGCGCGGGCAGCGCTTGCCCGTGGTGGGCTCCGCTGCGGTCCGCAACTTGTCGCCCTGCGGGAGCTGCTCCTCCGCAGCCGGCCCGCGCCCCCCTCCGCCTCGCCGCGGCTTCGCCGAGCAGCTGTCAAGCGTTCTGGGCGCTCGGCGGCGGCGGGGGCGGCTCGCCCGCGGTCCCCGCACCGAGCCCCGGCGAATGGTATGACTCTGCCTCCCGCCCGCCCCCCTGGCTGCCGTGTGCCGTAGTGAGGCGAGGGGTGGTTAAACCCCCCATCCTCCCATATACATACGATTTTTATTTTTTGTTCCATCTCGTCTCGGGGTTTTCACATCACGGAACAGGAAAGCATCTGATGCGCCGGCTCACATGCCACTTCTGATCATACGTTGCCTCTTTGCACAGAGCAGAATCGCTGGGAAAGATGGAGATACAATAAGTTGCTAGTAGTGAAAAGTGCTGCGGAAATTCAGTGATTTCTCCAGCGAAGTGACATACTCTTCCTCGGGTTAAGTTGAAAGCACCGCTTGGCGGAGACTCGTTGAGAGTGGGTTTGTGTTTTTCTTGCACCGTTAGGTTTTGCAAAGAGCGACGATGAAGAGGAAGCTGGCACTCTCCGAGATGCAGTTGGTTCTTCTCGTTTTACTGGTGTGGCTACCAACAAGGTGAGAGCATATTTACTTTTGTTGTTCCCTGTAAATATGTATGTTACGGTCTATGGAGAGTAAGCTTGTGTGAGAGGTTATAGAAGTATAGTATGTAGTCACGTAATTAAAAAAAATCTTAGCTGTTTGAATGCAGTATTACGTAGTTTCCACAGCAAATGCAGTAGAATGTAGTTTAGGGACCAAAAAAATCTTAGTCTCTTGCCCTTAAACAGTTTACAAATTGATGCTCTATTTCACCGTTGAAATAACAATTTCTTTAAATGCCTTACTGGATCTTAGAGGTTTATTGGAGTGACTGTATCGCTGTGATTCTGTACCGTATAGAACAATCTAGATGGAGAAATAGATTATTGTGAAGTCACACAGCAAATCATGGTCTCTAAAATAATGCTCACATATTTTGTAATATGGGCATGCCTTTTTTTTCCTTTTTTTTTTTTTTTTTTTGGTCAAACATAACAGACTTCAAAATGATGCTAAAGCTTTAAACCTCTAGGTGGAGATAGCATACAACTTCACAATCACATATAATAAACCAACATAATTTATTAATCAACTTTTCTTATGTTTTTTAAAGTTCTTAGTTTCTAAAGTGACAACATAAGAGAAAGTAATTTTAATCACGGAATACTTTTGTGTTGTTCACAGTCCTTAAACATGAAATTAATTGTAGTTCATAACTTCAGTTTACTTGCTTTGGTTCTTTGGCTGCACTAGGTCTTGTCCTAAAATATGGTAATGGTTGTATGCCAAATAATGCAAGTTTCATATGATTTAAAAAGTCTGCAGTTATTTTTGTTTGTTTCCCAGTGAATCAAATATTTCCTGAAACTATGTTTTCTGTTTCACTTTATACTTAACTATGGTGCAGTATTAGTTGAGTCACAGTGGGCCAGATCCTGCAAACCCTACTCAAGTGAGTAATCTTACTGACGTCAAACAGACTAAATGCGTAATTAAGGAGTTTATGCCTGAGTAAAGTTTGCAGGATTCGACCCTAATTTGATATAATTGTATGATCTAATTTCTTAGTGGAATCTTGAGTTCAAAAAGCTGTTGTATCTCAAAAAGAAGCTTAAAAATGGCAGAATCTTATAGTACAGAAATACATTTTACAAACAAAAAATGAGGCATCCAGTAATTAAAATTAAGAAAAAACTGACACATCAGTAAAATCATGCATGGCATGTTGATGTGTTCTTTATAAGTAATCTGATTTGGGTCGATTATATGTTTCATGTGATGTAAAGCACAGACTGCAATGATTTACATTTAAATACTTCCCCCATGCTGTTGAACTGGATACCAATGTAAAGCCTTGTCTTTAGTCATTTTATAGCTTGCTTTAGAGAAACATTATCAAAACCTACTTTTGGTTTGGAGGAGGGTGAAAATATGCTTGCTTTTATGGCATTCAGAATGCCTTGATCAGTAGTTCATTCAGAGATGATAAATACTCAAATATTTCAGGTTAAAAATTTTGGTGGCTGAAAAAGGTATAAATAGTAACGCATGTAGCATATGATGCTTTACTCCCATGATACCAATATGCTGGTATGAAATAGGTAAGACTAATGAGCTCTTGTGTTTCACACGCATAGTGCTTAAAATTGGTGGCACAGTAATATTTGCATGTGTAAGGCTTTCTGCATGTGAGTGTTTCCCTGGCACAAACCCCCTTTGGTCTGGGTGGCCAGGTCCTGGAGTACTGTGAAGCACTACCTTTGCCTGTGCAGCAGGTTTGTGTTCCAGCCCACAGTGTGTTCCACAGAGATTTGACCCATAAAGGCTGTAATATCTCTATCTGGGAAGTTTGAAACAATTAGTGATCTGTAGATTATTCTTTATCCTTCATTTATTATTTTTTTCTCTGTCCAACTTACAAGGTTTGTCTGCATCTGGTGGAATACTGGAGAGTGCTTTTTATGACAGAATAGCGTTTTAGAAAAATGAAGGCTATCCACAGCTATCCTGCAGCTTGCTAGTCAGCATTGTTGTTTCCACCCACCAACCACTGGCGTCAGAGGACTCCCTGAGCATGATCACTGGAGTTTTCCCTCATGTTGGTTCTTCTGGTCATGTACATTACATGACCATTGGGTGGAAGCACATCCACAGGATTTATGCAGAGACAGAGTATACCTAGGTGAGGACAGACAAGACAGAGCTGGAAGGAGATGGTTTTTTTTTGTGGGGGAACCTGAGTTATCTACCAGGGCTTGGGTGATATGCCGCTAAGGCCTGGGAAGCTCTTTTAGGCTTCTTCACCTTTGTTAGTGAATCTTGAAGTAGTATTCACAGTGATACAATGATCACTAAGAGTAGAGGCTACGACTTCCTTGAAATTTTAAATAATATGTTGTTGATTCTTATATTTCTAAACTTGTTATATATGTACATAAGTTGTATATTCAGATACTGTTAACTACACCCTTCCTGTTAGAGTTCAGCATGTTAAGGCCAGCCTGAAAAAACTGCATGTTGAGTGAGTGTATGATAAAACATACCTAGCATTTTCTAAAATGTAAAATGTCCATTCAGATCAGTGCTGGCTGACTCCCTGGAAGATGAAGCTAAGAATAACATCACCATCTTTACAAGAATTCTAGACAGACTTCTGGATGGTTATGATAATCGCCTCAGACCAGGATTAGGAGGTAATAAAACCAATTAAAGATTGATTTAAAAAAATCAATTTTAATGTTCAGATTTTATGCAGTGATATTCTTCCTTCGGGGTTTTTTTTTCCTAACAACTGGTATGTATCTTGATAAATTATTTATAACTACATTCACCCAGATGAATCATTTGAAGTTTGAGGAAGATAACATCTATGAATGGAAAGGAGGCACTTTCACACATTTATCTTAAGTAAAAAGAAAAAAAATGTGGTGATTTAACATAGTAAAACAGAATGAGAACAAAAATAACATCTAAAGCTGCTATTCCAGTCGGGGAATTTTCCTTGAGCAAGGAATGCAGGCTTGATTTCCTGCAATGAAATGAGTGTATGTTTTTAGAAATTTGCTCAAGTGTTTTGTGTGGTGTGTGTGAATTCTGCATTTTAGATTAATTCATTGGCCCAGTAAATTCAGTGGAAATGTATTCTGACTTCCTTGGAAGCAGGGTTTCACTGGTAATATGGATTTTGTTTCTGGGCACCTTGCACTTATTTAAACATTTGGAAAAAGAAATAAAGAGAGGATATTGGAGGACAGAGGTCACTGCACTCTAGTGCCATGACTGTCAGTTATTTTTTAAAATGTCAGTTCACATTTTCATTTTAAAGCTCTATGCCAGTTTATGTCAGTATGTGGGCAAGAAATTTAAGTAATTTGTAAAATGTTGAAAACATTGCTGTGCAAAAAGATCTCTGGCACAGGAAAGGACTGAAAGCTTAGTTTTGATAGTGTTTTATCTATTATTGTGTATCTGCTATTTATGCTATCTGACATTAACATGCTTGTATAAAATATAACATTGTTACTACTATTATTATTATTAACTCTTTTGGTAATTGTAATTTTCAAGCTGGAGACAGTTTCAGCTTGCTAAAACTAATTGTAGTGCAAAATCCCTGAGAGACATTCCTGTTGATTTCAGTAAGATCAGGCCCAAAGCTAAAAATGTGCTCTAACTTCCATGGAAATTACATTAACAACTGCTTTTGATCACATTAGGAATTATTTAATGCTCACAGTTTTTATCCAACACTATTCCATCCTAACCTGTGGCTCTACTGCTGTTCTGGTCCTGGAGAATCATGGTTTGCATCTGACACAGCAGAACGTGGGAGCTGGTGCTGTCTGGCAACAGCTTTCTCATTATACATTATTTTTAACCTAGGATATCTTTTCATGTCCATTTCTAGCCTCTCTCCAGTGGAGACTTTTGAATTACGTTACATTTAAAGACTTGTTAATTTAGATGACACATAAAATGTGACTTTTAGCACCGTTGATGTGAGAATTCATATAGTGGTGTTTTACATGGAATTTTGATTTCTTTGAAAAATACCTAAATTTAAGAACTTAGGCATTGTATACACATACCATGACTTGCAGAAACGTTTCATATCACCAAGTTCATGTTCAGTTGGCAGGTCTTTTAAAATCATGCTTTTTATTAGAAAAATAATGAAAGTTTAATTTCTTGTTTGCAACAGGAAATATGCCATTTAATGATAGTAGCCTGCAGTTCCTTTGCATATCAAGTATTCTTTTTAATATTAAAATTTATATTGTTAAGAATGTGAAATGAAGAAAAAAATGGATTGATTTTTCTTTTAGATTTTTCATTAAATCTACTTCAGAATACCTCCCTCTCTTTCTGTATTAAACCTCCTAGGTAATGAACGCATACTTTGGGAGCACAAAAATTAAAGAATTAACATCTGTTTGATATTGGTATACATGGCAATCAACCCATGCAGAACATGTGTGAAATGAAACTTTGTCATGCATATTAAACCATGATGATTCATGACATATTAATCTTAATATCCACGAATACTTCAGTTGTGGATGGATTCTTACAGGTCTTACAGAACACTTGTGATAATAACAGTTGTGATAGTCCATGATATGAAGTATACTAAACAATGTTTTTGTACGTAATGTTTAATAATTATGGAGATTCATATTTCAGGCATTTTGTAGCACTTTATTCCTTTTTCTCTATTGACCTATAATCTGAAAAGAGATATAGAAATAATTAATTTTTTTTAACAGTATGTGCCTAGTAAGGTGTGACAGTTTCTAAAAGCATTTTTGCATAGATTACTGCATTCTGACAGTGCCACACATCATTAATTTAATATCCTTAGTCTCAATTCTCTTCCTGCATTTATACAAATCTGGAATAGCTTATCTAAACCCAGTAGAATGTTTACTTTGGCATAGCAGTTTGCATTATCATGCTACTCTACTATGACTGAGATCACAATCTGGCCTAACATGTGCTGCAACAGAAATAGTCCAGGTTCTGAGATGGATTCTTCTAAAGTCTTTTAAAAGCAAGAGCTGTTCATCAGCCCACTTTCACTTGCTGTGAAAGACATTTTCAGAGATGCCTTATAACAAAAATTCAACCCATTGTAAAAAAATATTGATTTGGTAATGTAAAGTTTGCGCTTAACACTGGCATTTTAGCTACTTACTGACCAACAAAATGGAAACATATAGGTTCCCTGAAAGACTATATATAAGTTCAGCTAAGTAAGTGTCTGTTTGGGAATTAGTTCTTGAATTGAGGGTTAGATTTGTAATTAATTTTACTGGAATACTTGGTGTAAGTACTTACAGTATGTAACTTAATGCTTTACTAATGCCTTGATACACTTGAAAACTGAGTACTATTGCCTGTACTGTTGTCTGTAGCTGTTGAGGCAGCTCTAATTTTTACTGCTGATACAACTCTGTAGTATAAACAGGCTTTTGGCTGTTAGCTATTGGCTGTCCTAGCAGCTGGATCCTTGAATGGTGTATGAACACAACAATGATGAAATAACCTGCAAAATGGGTGTGGGCAGGAGAAGACGACATTGCACAATTCCCTGAAGCCAGGGACATCACATATGACTTAGATAATATCACAGCTTACTGTGTTTGTATGGATAGGCATGAGTGTATTCAGGGGGAGATAGTTTTTCCTCTGTACTCAGTTTATGCTAAGCTCAGGATTGCAGCTGGAACATTCTTGACTCTACTTTCAGTTCTGACATGAACTATTTAACCAAACATTCCATGCCATTTGTGTTTAGGCAGCAAATTATATTACAAGTTTTGCTTCAAAACAAATTTCCTATGTCATTAGCACTTATTTGCATGAAATACAGTTTTGCAAATGACAAGTCAGAAAGAGTTTGATTGTTTATGATTTTCTACAAAATCATGAAATATTTTCTTCTCTTTATTTGCTGTTATGTTTGCAAGACATTTAGGGTAATGCTTTCATAAATCCTTTCATTTTTATTAGCATGTAGAATAGGAAATCCACAAAACAATGAACAGTAAAGCTAAGCAAGGGATCAAAAAAAAATTTGATCTTCAAATAATGAGAACAGAATGTTGAAGCTGCATTCAAATCTGGAAGTGATGAATTGCCTTTCTGCTCTCCTCTGCCCCATGAACAGACATGATCATATTGAATACTTCTGTATTCTGACCATCTCCATAAGCCGTTCCTCCTTAAACTAAGCGTCCTTTACTTTCTCACATTTGAAATTGGTCATATCCAACAGCTTTAGAGCTTCTGTCTGTTCTACTTTCCCAAATTTATAAAATATACTTGAAGAAAATACTTAGAAAATAAAAAATTTAAATACTGAAGAAGCAAGAACAACAAGGGAGGTTATCAGGACAGAGAACTGGGCTTCATAGCCTGAAGTTTCAACTGGCATATTAACTTTGAAAAGAGCTATGGAAATGTGTACAATTTGAGGATCCTTTTACAAACTGTGGTCAGTCTCACCAGCTTCAGGAGTGGCTTTCTCACTGTAACCAAAGAGATGAATGCTACTTGTTAAAAAAAGAGAAAGATGAGACAGTGGGTAGGTGAAAACTAAATACCACTGTGATTATATTTTGAGTGATCTATTTCTGCTTTCAAATGTTCTGATTGCTTTAAATAAGAATCTCCATTGCATTTCACTTACAGACAGACCAAACTCCCATTTCCCTAACATTTTGTAAATAAATTGAGCAGGAAAACTGAATGGAACTGAGAGGAATTATTGGTGACTATTGTTGTCAGAGAGATGGTGAGTCCTGAGCACTTGCAGGTATGATCTTTTCTCTTTGGAGCGCTGCATATATCATTGCATAGAATCAGTGTAGTAGTGTAGAATATCAGGCTTGGTGATTAAAAGTTCTATCATGTGCTCACCAATATGAGCAAAAGGGAAAACCCATTTTTTCACAAAATACCCATCCCCTCACCCAGTTCAAGAGAGCTATATACATGTATATATATGTGTGTGTGTATTTATCACATAGTTGTATGTTGTCAGTTGCCAGGTAACAAGGCCATAATCATATGCTGATAATCTGGACTATGTTAAATTTAGGACAATATATTTATACATCTCTGATTCAGAGTTTTTAAGCAGCTTTAGAAGAGTTTGTAGCTGCATCAGTCCCCTGGCTGGGCATTCCAAACTTAGCGGTGTTTGTCAGCCCCAACATGCTTAATACAAATTCAGTGTATTGTAAAGGAAGGTTCTTTGAATGTTTTTGCTGCAGAACACTGCTGGAAAGCCTTTACAAGTGTTTTTAAAGGAGAAGAATGCAGTTTCTCTGCTCAGTTCTGGTTGCTTCCTTTGCCTTTCTTTGCTCAAGTTTCATCTTTTGGAAATGGCAGTGTCTCTTTGGCAGTGCTGTGCAGAGCAATTTAGAGCAGCAATTGCATTTTCTAAAAGCCCACTATCTTGGTAGTTATGCTGGGGCACAAATGCATAAGCTATTGTTTTGGGCATGCCTGGAAGGGCTGTGTGGAATCTGACCATAATAGTGCTTTCAGAGGAGTCAGTGAGAAACTTGGGTTAATTTATGTTAGAGTTGTGGATAATGTATATTGGCAAAAAGCATTTCTTATAAAAAATGGAAAAGCAATAGAGAGGAGGCTATGAAAATGTCATTAATTACTTATCCAGGACATGCAGATGGTGCTAAAATCCAAGAACAGAACTAACTCATAGCTATAAGCATTCCAAGGAAAGAATCATTTGGAAAGTTGAGGGATAAAAAACTCTCAGAAACTTTGTTGGTATGGAAGAACAAATCAGCAAAAATTTTGTAGAATAAGACAGTGGCCGAGTGGCTCGACAAAGGTTATTTAGTTTTCTATTTATTATTTATTTAAAGTCTGTAAATAAATGAACACTGAAGACAGCATAATAAAAGGACACTGTGCAGAATATTGCAGTTAAGGAAAGTGTTGCATGAGGCAAAGTGACCAAATGTTATGACTCAGAACAGTTAGCAAAAATGTAGGTACTTTACTGTAAAGTTATCTGTGCCTCTAAAGGAGCTTGTCTGGGAGGATCTCCCAGTTCACTGAACATGTATATTCAGTACACTTTTTTTTTTTTTTTCCTTCCTGGCAAAGCATCAGCATTTGCTTCTAATTCTAGAATTACTGCTGATGACACTAAGGCTGAATTTAAGCTTTACTTACTTTTGTCTCATCTACAAGGAAGACATGAAAGCAAATACTGCACATTTCTGTGTAGCTCATTGGTGATTTTTGTAAATCAGACTGATGGGATGGTTAAATTTTTCAGAGAGATTTGATGGGCAAAGACAAACATCACCATTTCTCTGTGATGCAGTTATACTGGGTTATTTAGAAAGTAGTAGAGAAGCAGTGGTTTTGCTGATATCCAAAGTATTCTACTGTTGACTGTTCTGCACTAAGGCCTTTTATCATGTTACATAATTCTTGCAAAGTTTTTTTCTATCTGAAATATAGAACTGCTTCTCATTCAGGCTGACTAGTTTAAAGAGCTGAGTACCAAAGAATTGCAATATTATAGTCCCAAAGTTTTTATTACCCTTGTGAAATGATACAGTTTGCATAATGTCATCTGAATTGGAAATATAATTATTATTTAAATAATCTAACAATGAAACATTTTCAGAAATATTTAAGTACGTTAGAAATTCAACCAGGATAACTTTGGGGATTTTAATGGATTTCATAGATTTTTAGTAGTGGATTTGGACAAAGCAAAAAGTGAATTTAAACTCTAGTAATCAACATAGATGTTGCTCACAATTACAAAATTGTTAGTCATTTTTTATAAACAAAAGAGATTTTGTAATACAAAATTAATATTCTGTGTTACACTAAAAGGTGTATTTATAAACAGTATCAGGGAAATCCTTTGATGTTGACTGGTATGACGTAACCATGGAGTACTCAGTTTCATGTATTCTTTGTAGAGGAGACACAAAAAATGAAATTTCAAATATTTTCTTTAATAAGTATACCAAGAAAAGAGTGCTAATTAAGAGTGTAAGAAGGAAGCTATAGAGATCTCAGTTATATAATCACCTTAAGGTATTATGAAATTTTTGGTGAAGAACTATTAAACAAGCAGTTAATAAAACATTGATCGCCTTTGAGTTTTGGTTTTAGGTATGTAGGACATAGACAATATTTGTAATACACTGCTCTTCACAGAAGTGAAAAGTGGACCTTAAAAGTATGGTTGATTTAAGAAAAAATGGCAGTTACAGCATACTGTCATAAGAATAGTTATCTCTATTGTAGTGATGTTGATTTCTGCTTGTGTGATAACAACCAATATGTAAGCAAAAAGTAATGCATAACTTTCAAGACAATTCATTGGCATGCTTTGACATTCTATTTTCAATGGAAACAAAAAACTTGGGATTAACTGGACATGGAGAACGCCTTCAGCTTCTTTGTGTAGAAAAGACTGGAGATTTTTTTAACATTTGTTCTTGAAACCTTTAATGGCAAATATATATTTAAGTATATTTACTGTATTTTAGCACCTCATAAAGCTGCCCCCAGACAAGTTGTATAGTGCAACCACCTTCTACCACATTCAAGGCCTGATCATGGTGAAAACAATGTAGCAAAAAATCTTTATTTATGAGATGTAATCTAAAATGACCAAAAAAATGAACAAGAATTATTTCCTCCTCTCCCCCCCCCCTTAGCAAGCTCATAAATATTAGGCCAAGGATGGTGATTTTCAACAGTTGCAAAGATAATGGCTGCTCAGAGATGTGGTGGAGTTTCTGTCTTTGTGGAGACACTCAAAATTGGACAGAATATGACCTGGGCAACCTGATCTGTCTTCACAACTAGCTCTGCTTTGTACCTTCCAAGGGTTCTTTTTAAACTAAATTATTCTAAGATTCTGTGACTTAAAGGCAGCAAGATATTGAAATTATGGCTGCAGTTTTCCATCTTAATTTGGTAAAGGTGAAAAAAAATAAATTTAGTATGTCAGTTCTTGAAGATATAGTTGAATAAAAACATCTGTGTAGATGAAAGGTTTAGACTGCTTATGAACCACAGATTGCAAAATGTTGTACAACTCTAAAGCTTATTATTCATAAATGGTCTACTGATAAACAGACTTGGGGCAGACAAAAAAGACCTGCAGAAATGTGGAGGACGTATCTTTTTATTATAGTCCTTGCCTCGTATTTTCTAACATTCAGCAGAAGCTGGGGCTTGACTAATGGACTAAAAGTGACCTTAGCCACAATTTTCCTACTATCACCCTAAGCTGGGGTCCTGAAAAGGGTTAAATGTGGGAGAAGACTGTATTTTAGATGAGAGACACTGTATTTCATTGAATCATTCTCAGTTTACTTTGACAGAATATAGGGAACTGAAAAGCTGCACACCACTGTATATCCTAGAGATCAGCACCTCCTCAGGAAGCACCGAGGAACTTCTAAACACTGCCATTCTGAAGTGTCTCAAGACACTTTACAGAGTTCTTCCTGTTTTATTCTTCTGTTTTCGTGTTGCCTTTCCCTTTTCTAAATACCTATTTTGTACATTCTTAGAGAAAATCCCTTCCTTGTCTTCCTTGAACAAAATTTCTTTAATTTCTTTAATTCCTTCTAAATATAGTGTTAACCAAATCCAGGTGTGATGCCATGTGAGTGCAGCTGTCTACCTTTTTTATTGTGGTATGAAACCCAGACTTAGCCTCCTCCCAGGTACAGTTGCTAATGTCCAGCTGCCTGAAATATTTCTTGTCTAGTGAAACTGGATGGAGAAGGTTGAAATGATGCAAAAGGCAGACTCCTGGCTAGGTACAAAGCAAAGATCCTTCTCTAACCACAGACTGTGTGGCCTTCCTGTTGTGTCAGTACAATTTTGCTGGTGTTGTTGAGTGGTCTGAGGTAGATCTGTTGATTCGGGTATTCCTGACTACATATTCCTGTGTCTGTTTTACTGTAGTGCCACCATTTCGTGACCATTTTTAACAATAACCTTTTCAATGCACACTCTAGTGCATCCAATTTTTAGAATTAGTAGTGTGGAGAGAAGAGGGGACAGGCTTGTTTCTTCAGCAAGGATCATACAGAAGGACATTGTAATTGCCTGTATATTCAAACTGCACCTGCTTTGTTTTTCAGTATTTTGATCTGTATTAGTTGTTGGTATTAGTGACTGCTGTTAATATCTAACAGTAGCTTCTAAAGATGCCAAACAACAGATATGATGTAGAACAAAATGCTGGTTTTCAGCAACACAGCATTTGGGCAATACAAGCCAAGGAGAAAGACCACTATGGGCAGGAAACAGGAGAAAGGACAGGAGAGAAGAACTAAAGAGATGGGGAGTGAAGGAGAGAGATAAAATTGTGATACTGTACATTGACCACTTCTAACAAATGGCAGATGAGGACAGCTGTATGATAGTTTTTTTAAAATATCCTTTGAAAACTTGAAGGTAGAATAGCACAAGCAGCTTTATCGTTATGGTATATGCATGCATTTAAATTTCTGACATTGGTGTTGTTCAACAATGAGTCATCTGTCTCAAGGAGCAGCTATAGTCGATGTGTTGCTGTCCAATTCATCAACCTGCTAAATTAAAGCATCAGCAGAAAATTTTGAATTAATACTGTCAAAAGTCTAATAAATTTTAATTACAAGAATCAAAGTGCTTTAATATGCCAAGATTAATCTTTAAACATATTTTTATATCTGTTTTTTCCATGTCAATGGTTGAATGAAATTAATCACAAGCAAAAGGAAATTTTGTTTACTACTATCACCCTAATAATAGTTTGCTTTATAGTGCAGAGTGTGCCAGTACTAGTTTTCTAAAATTGTCTGTATATCAGAAACGTATATTTCTGCTAACCTTCTAGAAGTGGTGCTGCTATATGGGAACCATTTGTGTGATTACTTGGTAGCACACAGTTCTTGATTTACATTCCATAATTCCTTCCCATATGTTGAGGGTTATTTAATAATTAGAACAGTTAACTCTGTGAAGGCGATGTAAATCAATTTCTCTGTTACCTGGGATTACTGTGCACACTTTAGTAAGTTGTGCAGCTGCAGAGATTTGATTTAGTTACATATGACCGAATTATGTTCCTTTTTTAATGTACATACATACATATTTGGTCCTGCATATGCACATTTTTGTTGAACCAGTAGAGATCATGCATCCTTATCTGCAATTCATTTGGTATAACATCGATGCCCCATGTTCCCTCTGATTAATCTGTGTTTTTTACAAACTGTAAGTTATGTATTTTATAATCTTCTGGTATTATGACTAATGGAGTTAATTGTAATTCAGCCATGACCACTGACTTTCACTATGTTCTGAAGCATACAGCCCAATAAAAATGAGTAAAAACCTAATGTTCACTATGAAATGACACCCCCATTTTATAGACTGCTTGCATTTGTGGTCTTTGATGTGAAAGTAGTTTCCTATCTGCCTTTAATACCTTCTTCTGTTTTATTTTAAAAAATTGTGTTCTCTCAATCCCTTAAATGCCCATCTGTCATAAAAGCAGTGTATCTTTTGTCTCGGTGATTGCCCTGTTGTTCTCTTTGCTCTCCATTGCTTGGTGCTGATTCTCTCATTCAGGAGAGGTAATTGCCTTCCAACACATTCCCTGCTTTTTCTTTCTTGTACCCATTCTCAGTTGTCCTAAGACAATAGTTCCTCATACCACTTCTGTCAGTAAGCTGGGAGTTAATATTGCTTATTACAGCTATTATTTGCATTCTCTCAAGTGTGTGAGCCTTTCGACACAACACCAGACAGCAGAAATGGAATGGAGCAGGGAAGAAAATCTGTGTTTATCTTCAAGAATTTAGAAGTGGGTTGAAGGGACAGTTCCTGTCCTTAATACACCAGCATAATATTCTAGATATTTAATTCTGAATGACAATCTAAAGGCTACTGTAGATGCTTTTTTATTCTCATTCTTTGAAGTAATTTATATTTTTCACAATTTAAAAGCTCACTGAACGAGAAGCTGAGAAGCAGTTGGAGTGCGGTGTATATAAATGAGGAAAACAAAACTTTTAGCCTTAGATTCAGTGCTGTGTTTATAAAATCACCCTGCCAACCTGAGGGCATTCCAAAGCATTTCATGGACTGTACTTCTCTTTGTCGATAGTGTTAATTAAGCACCAAACAGTGAACTTCATTTTACCAGATCTTTAAATGTGAACTTGCTGCTGCTTTGCCTCATGCAGTTTCTCAACAACAGGGAAGAGACTTTCACCTGGAAAAATAAATAAATAAAGATAAGAGAGAATATAAATGCCTGTTGTTTGAGATAAGGAAATGGTCACATCTTTAATAACCCCTTTCCATCTGCTGGGTGCTAAAGGCTGTCAGAGAATTCTTTATGTTTTTACTAGACATGTTTTCTTCAGTGACTGTAAAAAAAAAAAAAGATAATCTTGTTTGCCTCTGCATAATATGCTATTTTTAGAATAACTAATTGCTTTAAAGTAATATTCTGTCAGAGATGCTGTTTGCACTTTCACAAAGCCATAGTATCTGCTTAGAAGAATATGCACTTTAAGAAACTGGATTCTGATTAAACTCGTATTGAGCACTGTTTCAAATAAAAAAACCCCAAACAAACAAAAAGACCCTCTGCTTTTTAATTTATGTCTTTAAAAACCCCAACCTCTTAATTAAAAGCAGGTTCTTGCCCCAAATATACAGTCTTTCCACATATAGAAGCCTGATGGATTCTGAAAGTCCCATGGACAGTCAGAGGCAAATTCTCTTGTCACAGGCAAAAATAAAAGACAAATTTGAGGCTGCTTAATCTAAGCTCTGGGAATGTCCTGGGAGCATGTTTTAGAGGAGATTCTGGGAAACACTGTTATCAGTAAAGTAGCTTGGAGATATTCAAGTGACTCAGCTATGAGACTTCTGAGTGCTATGGCACACTTCTTATAGACACATTGCACAGCCTTAGTCTAAGACCTTTTCTGTTGTTAACTAGATAACAGAAGAGTAACTGACAACTCTGTAACGTGTTAAAATATGATTTTTAAAAATTGCTCTATTGATTTTTTAATTTTTTTTTTTGAGGGGAAGAGGACTTATTCAATTTAACTGTAAAAATAACTCTCTGTTGGATCAAGCCATGAACTCATTGTTTGTTAGGACTTCTGTTTAGCAAGAAGTTTATTATCCATGGCGGTCCCAGGAGTTGTCCTGTCAAGCAAAAAAACTTTAATAATGATTCAAAAAAGAGAGCTTGGCTTCCAGTCTGATTTGTGCTGTGTTTTGAAACCCATACCTCTAGTCCTCCTTTTCCTGCTTTTCAGCAACTGCAAGGATCAGAGACATGTAAAGAAAATGTATATCTGCAGATTCTTTTGCACACTGGATATTTAGGGTGTTACACACAACCTCCAGCTGATTTTAGTAATTTCATGCTAGCATTTTCGAGAATATTAGAGTAGTCTGGATAAACATTAACTTCCTGTACTTTGTAGTTATTTCACCTGGCTTAAAATAGGAACTACGGCCTGATTGGTAGAAGGATTAGAATGCTGTCTAGGTTTTTTTGTTTTGTTTTTGACAGCACATCACAATCTTCTAAAATACTATTATAGAATTTTATACAACATTACCTATTAAAATATGTTTGAGGATCCTGATGCAAAAAAAATGCATTAAAAATGCCAGCTAATACACAGCTCTATTAAATAAAAGCACTGCCTCTTTCTGCCATTGGTTCCTGTCATGCTTGAATGCAAAGTACAAGGCTAGCAAAAGACAAAAGAACTGTAGCTGCATTTTTAATGACTGTACAATCCAGGACTGTAGTATCCAGACACTAAGCAAAAGACACTAAAATTAATCTGTCTGAAAGGATCATAATTTTCAATGGTTTCTTATGTCTGTTGAACTCTAGAGGAGCTCCATCAGCCTTTTGGACTTTGGAACATGTGAATTTCATATTTTGCTCTAATAGCAGCAGGGCTTGGGAAGATGCCAACTTCTGGTGACAGAAGGAGAGTTTGCCACAGAAAACTCAAGACTCTTCTTCCCAGAGCTACATCACAGTTTCTGTCAGCTCCGTGGTGACAACTGGACATCACCAGGGGAAGACTGTTTCACTGACTTTAATGGTCTCTGGAATGCTATGCAAATCTTCACTGAATAGCTAGCAAAGCTAATAAGCGCTGTGACAGTGTCTGTTTTAGCTTAGAAAAAGTAGTGTGAAGCCAACGAGTGAAATCTTCAGTGTATTATCTATGTATTATCACAGTTTCTCAGCCATCCCAGTGTGAGTTCTGTGGCAGTTTCATGGATCCTTGATGCAGAAGGACTTTGGCTTCTGATGTTCTTCCAGGGAAATATGAGAATTTGATTTTTATGTTCAGAATGTGGGAAGGTCCTGAAGGAGAGCCTCCTTTCATAACTTGTAATGTCACTGGCAAGTTGACATGTTACCAGAACAGGCCAAAGTGGTTCCTGAAATCTGACTTGGATAAAATTTAGGATGAGTGATCTTAGAAAAGCAGCTGGGCTCATATGAGAGGAGATGATCAAGCAAACAAACTAGCAACTAAAATCAAGTGAGTCCAGAGCCACTGTGCAACAAAAGCGTACCTTAAGAAACCCACACTTGGCTGCTGACTGTAAAGAGTAGCTGGAAGCTACTGCTTTTTAAAATGATACTGCTGTTAGGGATAGATATGGTTTGGAATACAGGAGGGGCTCTCAGAGGAAGTGTATCAAATGGGATAGTTTAAAAATGCTGTGGCTTGGAATAAAGCACACTTTAAACCTGAAATTAGCCTAGAAAGGTAATGCAGCAGAATTTGCAAAGATGTTCCATGACTTTAAATACTGAGGTCATAAAATTCAAACATTTGGGAAAAAAAAAAAAAGAGAGAGAGAGAGAGAGAAAGACTTCTGAGTATAAGTTTCTACAATCTGAAATAAACTTGGGAAATTTTTTTCCTTACCTGCATGTTATGGTTTCCTTTCTAATAGCATAAGCCTCTAAGCAGAGTAGACAGAAATATGGTTGTATGTGAACAACAACTTTGCCCTCCCTACTTGTGTGATGATACCAATTCAGGTCAGTTGAAATAATTACTGCTCTACTTTATCAAAGTCTGCTCCTTTCCATTTCCAGACTTGAGTGCTCTTGGTCTCTTTGTCTTCCTCTCTATCATTATTTAGAGAGTGTTGGGGCAGTCTGGTGCATTTTAGCTTTATCATGCTCATCCAGTTGACCTAACAATGGAGTAGTCCTATTTGTTACTCAGCCTAGTTATTATAAACAGTCTCTTTGTGTCCTGCTGGAAGCTGCAGTGTCTAAAGGGACAAGGTTTCGTGTTGATGTTTTATTTTTCATTTGAATGACATGTAGTTTTGGTTTGCTGACAGATGTATCATGTGTTAGCTAAGTTTCTTTTAATTCAACATTTTAAGTAACCCATTTTAGTAGGATCACATTTCTTCCAGCGAAAGTCAACTATATTTTCAGTTTCTGTTGAATGTTTTATGCAACTCTTACTGAAACGGAATGCTTTTTAATTCTTTCTTTCTTTTTTTTTTTTTCCCTTCCCCCCCGCCCCCCTTTTTTTTTTCCATGGTGTGTGAGGATGTAATAAAAAGGGAACAAAGTGAGATTTGGTGAATTTCATAGTAGTCTGATATTGTGAGAGCAAATGTCATATTGCCCATGTGTTTGGATTGCCCTTCCTGATGATTTAGTTCCCTTATTTTCAGCATTTTATTCCTCCTTTTGTTAATTGTACGATCAAGACTACTGTTTATAATTACCCAGTTGTTGCAATCATTTCTACAAACAAAGCATCCATGTTCTATTAATATCTTTAAAATGAATCTGTAAATTGGAGGAATACTCGGTTTAAAAGATAGGGAAAAATTCCAGAAAGCTGTCTACATACTTAATTGCTCTCCTAATCACTTGGCAGTGGATACCTCTGAGATTGTCAAAATGTTGCTGGAGGTGTTAAAAGCCTAGGAAGTCCAACAGTAACAAGTGAGAATATCTACTTTTCTCTCTGAAAAGAGCTGATTCAATTACAGACCTCTGAGTTGCTCTGAATCTCTCTGATGTTGATGCACTGTCAAGATTTGAGCTAGATGCTTGTTGATTGATTGGCCCAATGTGATATGGGCCACACCAGTCAGTATTGTTGCCTTCTCATCTGGAACGAAGTATATTCTAGCTTAAACTTCTTATTTATTGCCTGCCTGATGTGGAAAAGGGATCTGAAGCAATATCTTCCACTTTCCAACCTTGTTATGTAGGCATGGAAACTTTTGATCACTCTGGAAAAGTGACTTCTTCTGTGGAAGATATTTTCCTTTGTATAAAATATCTACCTATGTGTCAGAACATAAACATATATCTCAGTTTTTTCCTGCTGAACTCTAGAGCCGTTTGACCCTATACAGACTGAGGGCTTAGGTTTGTCAGCACTCACATGTCCTGGACCTCACACATAGTGGAATTCATTGCTTCAGACAGCCAGGCATCCCATGTGGAACATGAATAAAGCTAGGCATGTTGGCACACCTCAGAAATGGTGTGGGCATAGGCTTAAGTTTCTGTGTGAGTGGTATGTAAAGTCAGTAAACAAAGTAGGGTTCTGTCAAGCTGAGTAATTAAAAACAGTGAAGAAAGGGATGCAGCTGAAGCCTTTCCTTACTGACCCATGTGAAACATGGAAGTTTGGGGATGAAAACATTACCAGTCTTTTCTTCATCTGTTCACAGGTATGTTCCTCCTCCAGAGCTCATGTCATTCCTCCTTTCCTGGAAAGAGGCATGACTGTAGCTGATAGTCAGATATAATGGAAACCTCTTGGGCAGAGAGCAGCTCTCGTCAAGTGCATGCTCTAATTTAAAGCAGAGGCATGAACTCGCTGTATGTTGGGTTCTGTTTTGACTACAAAGGTGAATTTTCTAAGACAGAGCATGCTTTCTCAGTCTTTGGAAGGAATTGTTCTGCTTTGTGTAAATAATTAGATATTGAGCAGAGGCTTCAATTTATGTCTGCTATATCCCATGAGTACTGCTAAGCTGTGAAGTGGGTCTCTTGCTTGTTTTCTTGCTTTCTCTCTGGAAGTCTTTCTGGCCCAGTAAATTTGTAATTATTTATAGTTTGAAGAACTCATTGGGACTTGGTTGAGAGCCAGTTCTTTAAGCTGCTTGGCAGCATCAGGATATTTTTGCCTTAAGGTGGATATATAAGCAGCCAGGGAATTTTAGGTACTGACAATGTTAGACAGCAATTTAGGACTGAAGGGGATTCAGACAAATGTAAGTGCAAAATTTAGTCATTATGATCTGGACCACAGAGACATTCAGATTATCTTTATTGATTTAAATGGAAACTTGGAGCTTAAATAACTTTGCAGAGCTTGACCAATGTACTTAAAGAGATAATTAGTCACCAAAATCAGTCTTTAGCCCTACCCTTGAGTGAGTTTCTCAAATTTGTGGAAGAAGCCTATAATAAAATTAAAACTGAATCTCAAATGTCACTTTTATTCAAGCCTCTTCATTCATAAGACTCTTTGAAAATATGTTTAATTTTGTCACCTGAAATTGTAAGGTTTGGAAATTAAAAATATCTTGGCAGAGAGAGAAGACAAAGTAGTAAAGATGATGTTTGTGTGTGTGATCTGCACTCTTCATGCGAGAGCTGAACCCCGAGTCTGTCATATGCATGTGAAAATTATCTTAGTAGCACGTAAATGTTCTCTCAGCACAGAGAGAACTTTGTAGTTTTCCATTTGCTATCTGGAAACAATACTCTTAGAGTTTGCACCAGTCTCTTTTACTTATAGGGCAAATAAGAGTAAATACCGACTGTGACAGTATACCACATTATTTGAGTTGCAGGTGTGCTTATATATCTTTCTGTACACATTTTTTGAGAAACCTACACCTGAAAAAAAAGCTGTTACCTCAGCTAAAAAATATCTGAAAACGTTTTACCAAGTTATATTTTTTGCTGCAGAAGGAAGGGGTGTTGACAGTTAAGCTAAAATTTTTTTTCAGGTCAATGTGTGTTTTTTTTAATGGTTGAAAAATCCTGCTCATCTCTAAAGACACACCCATGTTTAACTGAAGTTTTGTATTATAGTAAATTCCTGCTACTTCGGGCTGGTTTTATTCATTTCAGAATAATGAATACTACTTTGTTGAAATAAAAGAGAAGGCTTGTACACAGTCCAAGTATTCTGTTAGGCTAAATGACTTAATGGTATTTATGGTATTGCTTTACAGGGCTGCCCAATTTCATGAGCTCTGTGTAGGCTTTTGGAAGGTCTCTGATAGGCTTTATATGGTGCTGTCTATTTAGTAAGCGATATAATATCTGTTAAGCTCTTCAGAGTGAAATCAGTTGGAGTCTGTTAGCCCATTGGCTTTCAGTTCCTGTGTCTTTCTCCAGATACTTTCTTCAAAATATACTCTTGTTCTAGTCAACACTATGAGAAATTGAGTACAGTGCCTGATTCTGGTTACACAAAAGTGAATCAAGAGAGCAACTGGAAATAGTAACACATACGGGTAGTACTAGGTCTTACTGATAAGCTTACTCTACAGATGTTTTGTTAGAGATGGAGTTTTGAAAGAGAATTATGGCTCGTATTAAGAAACTGGCTATCCAGTAGGTCATGGATAGAGTGGGGTTATTGGAAGTGAAGTGGTGATGTCAAGTAGGGAAGCCAATTTGTTTCTTTTCACAGCTAGCTTAAATTCACAAATTTGAAATATATTTATATAGGGCATATATGGGGAAGCTGTTGTGACTTAACAGTGGATAATGAATGAAGATGTTGAGTAGCTGGATATATAGAACTGTCACATGAACCACCAAAGCCAAGTGTGAAGAACTGGCAGAACACTCTTTTGAAATATCTATGTTCCTTTGGATTTTGCTTCTCTTATGGCTCCACATTGCATGACCTCCCCTGACCCTCATTCCGTGCCAGCCAGCCAGCCACTGTTTTCAGCTGTCAACAGACACACTAAGGAGCTCGTCAGATAAGGGCAGCATGTTGAGTTGGAGCAGTGTTTGATGGATTAAGACCCTGGCTGTTTCACCTGTACAATTTCTGACTTGTATTACGAATGACATTTTCAAAGCCTTTGGGCAACATTGCCAAGCGTGCCCCAGGAGACCATATTACAATGTCAGAACAATGTCAATTCCAGTTAAATAATTTTTACAGAAAAATAATTAAACTAACATCAATTTTGACAGCATTTCCACAAAAACTCAGAAATCCTCAGTTAAGGCTTCCATAGCACTGCAACTTGACCTCCTTTTTTTTTTTTATATATATAATTAAAGAGATTATTGTATTTTCTCTTCTCTTTTTTTTTTTTCTCTCTTTTTAAAATTTTTTTTACAGGTTTTAGCAGCCCTTCATCTACATCCTTGCAGTGTTCTCACAGGTACAATTAATTCTACATCGAAAATACTGTTTGTCTGAAATTTTGTTTTACTATGCATCAGACTCACATATGTATATTTTAAAAGCTCTGTCCCACCAAGAAGACTTTTGATGGTTTTGGATTATCTAAAAAAGATTGTCTTATATTTTAGCTGCCCAAACCCTGCATCTTACTGACTGAAAATTCAAATTAGGAAAAAAAGTTCAACTCAATCTACTAGCCTGTTTTCTTATGAAAAGAGCCTTGACACATGAATTGATAATATAGCTAGCTTCATACAAACAAACATTTGGAACCTTGCTGATGGTTCATTCTAAACACTTTGAAATGATCACACTCCTTTCTTTTCTTCTTTTAAACATACATAGAATGAACCATGCATATTCTTTCCCTACTCTCTGTGAAGAAAGGACTGTAGATTATTTTGGTGAGAGGGGGAATAAGGAATACACACATCATTCTCAATCATGAAAAAATATTCAGAAAATTTATTTCAAGAAAAATAATCCTGCTGCAGTGTTCTCCAGGAAAGGGAGAGCTCTCAGGCATGCCCAGTCCTGCATATCCAGCTACCTCACATCACAGACACTGGAACTCTATGTACCCCATCAGAGATTCAGGCAGCCAAAAGTGGACAAGTGTTGAAAACTGGCTGTCAGGCAGCAGGGCAAAGGAACTCATTCAAAACTGAAATGCCTCTGTGGAATTTTCCAATTTTAACAAATTGGTAAATGCTGATGAGGCACCTTTTCATCTGCCTGCCCCAGTTCGTGTTACAGGTGTGGCTGCAGTGCCNAACTCGCTGTCGCCGTCCGAGCTGCTCGGCCATGGCAAGATGAGCCTCAGGAGTAAAGGGAGTGGGGCCAGTTCTGCGCACACTGTGCCTCACCTAAAAAATCCATTGCGCAGGCTTATCCCAAGATCTTCGTTCGCGAAGTCCAGCCAACAACAACCTTTTCATCTGACTTTTCTAATCATCTCCATTACTCAACCTGTGTTGATTTAGACTTCAGCCACTGTAAATCCTCTGCCAAGCAGCCTACTTCAGCTGAGCCAGCTCTTCTACTGAGGGACAAGTCATCAGGACTTCAAACCAACACAAAGGGTACCCCAACAGCAGGAGAGCTGGCATAAAGGAATCAACAATGGCACTGATATCAACTCTAGCTGAGCTCTGGACCACATTTCTAATTTTTGACAAGTCAGTGATGGTGACATTTTCCAGTGTAGATACTCAGTGTTGGACAACTGTAGCTGGATTTGGTAAACACATGTACT
This sequence comes from Formicarius rufipectus, assembly GCA_013399695.1. Classification (NCBI taxonomy): domain Eukaryota; kingdom Metazoa; phylum Chordata; class Aves; order Passeriformes; family Formicariidae; genus Formicarius; species Formicarius rufipectus. Next base: position 114,154 of record VXAU01002551.1, read on the forward strand.
TCACATTACTTGCACTTAATTTAATCCTTCGGCCTTAGCTTTTCAAGTATGGAAAATTGAAGATAATAAAATTATTATCTTCAGAGAGTATTTATTATAATTAATGTTTTCAAAATCCTAAATGTAATTAAAGTACGCAGCAAACCTCCCAGCTAAGTATAGATAAGAATATATGAGTCTTCTTCAATTTGGTATATTTATTGCTTTTTCTTACTTTCTAATTTATTTTTTTCAGTAATGATATCATATCAATTCAAGTAAGGAAAGGGAATCAGAAGATACCAATGCTTGAGAATGATGTGAAATATGATCTTAGTACTTTTATTATTTCCATAGCACGTGTTTTTCTTCCTCTCTTTATTATTAACTTTATTGACTTATATTTTGTCAGTTTATCTTTGGCTTCTGTAGTCTGAGAAACTGACCTAATCTAAGCCAGCTAAGGCTCCTCTTAACATTTATGACCAAAACAAGTTAGAAATGATGCTATAATAGCATTTGCAGAATTTCAGAGTACTTCATGTGATGATGGCAGCTACATGTCATATTCTCTGCCTGAGATTTTTTTCCCCTAAAAGAAACATCAGAAATAGAACTTATATCCTTTCCTGTTCCTGTTTCTTTGTTTAACCATCAAAGGCACTGGTTCACAATAACTTAAGAGTTCCTAAGAATAAATGAATTAGCAACCCTTCATCCCAACAGAGGGTTCTTTAAAATCTAGACTGTTTTTCAAAAGCATGAGCCTCCACTGAATTAAGCACATTTGAAAACCAAGCCTTTTAGTCATATGCTTACATGTCACCTGAAGAAAAAGATCTTATAATAGTAGTGGAAAAAGGTTGCCCTTAATTTTTCTCAAAAAAAGTGACTAGATTTGTCCAGAAACACATGTTGCATTGTCATGGATGAACACCACTGGTTTCTCCCAATGAAGGGCAGGGATTATACTGTTGGCCTCAATGTAATTAAAAGTAAAATTTGCCTATGCCACATACTTTTCAAAAAGTTTCAGGAAAACAGAAACTATTAACTATCCATATTAAATGATCATTAAATGTGGAAGTCATAATATAACAGCAGGATCACTCAACAGGCAGTTGTATTATTTTTAAGAATGAGAAATTCTGTGATGAGTCACATTGCACCTTGTTGTATTCAAATTTTTCTTTTCCAGGCAGCAGCTGGCTTTATGGCAAAGAATTCCTTGTATCGACTGTCTTGAATGCAGACAGTAGTTGGCAACTGCTGTAAGAAATTTCCTGCAAGTGTGTGTTAACTCTCTTAGTGAATATCATTCTATTTTGAGCCTAATTGAAGACCAAAGATAGAAAACTCAGCAATTATTTTTCCCTGCAGTACAATATCTAATATTCTGATTTCATGGCTGTCTGACTACAGTGACTAGGAAGAACATTTTCTTATACTATTTACAGTACCACAACAGTGTATCAGGAGCATCATGTGTCAGGAGCATCATGTATCGAGGGAAGGAACTATAATGTTAAAATATATGCCACTTAGGAACACACAAAATGAAAAAATAGAATGCTGTTGTGTGTTATATTTGTTGTCACTATTATAATTGCTTTGTAAGCTTTTTCATGTCTTTGATTTTGAAAAAGCTATTAAGGATGAAGAAAACAGCCTTCAGCTAGAAAAACTTTTATAAGCATGATCTGTAACAACAGAGATAACACCTCTGCAACAAAAGCATTTTGTGTTTAGAACGTATTTCCATGTTAAGTCCGAAATGGAGTGGTTATTTTTACTGGCAGAGAAGTAGGAAATTGTGTAGTTGTTGATGATTGTATAGTTCTGTAACTGAAACAAACTACTCCATGGGACAAACTCTTATCTGGTAACCTCTGTGTTGAGTAGGGCAGAGACCCCCAGTATTTACAACAGGATATTGGTTGGGAGTAGTAAGTAAGCAAGGACAGAAATCTCTTCAAAATGTCCCATAATTTTGCATAGAGTGTTAAAAGAAATACTAGCAATTTTAAATATTATTTTCCCTTTTCTTTTTATATCAGATAGTATTACTGAAGTCTTCACTAACATCTATGTGACCAGTTTTGGACCTGTTTCAGATACCGATATGGTGAGTTCCTGAATCTTTTGCATGTATGGGTAAATGTTGGAAGATACATACTATTAAATTCCTTTAAGCTTGTATTCTGCTTTTACTTATTGTGAAAAAAATCTGAAGCAATTTAGTTGAAGTCAGAAAATGTCATATCCCATTTAGTTCTAAAGTTGGAAGTTGGTTTATAGATATTACTTATAAGTATGCTTTTATTAGTGGTTCAGTTTGGACCGTTGGATCTTCTGATTGTCCCCACTGACTGTACTTTGGTTTCTGTTCTGAAGTAGTCTTGAGGTGGGCGAACCGGATTCCTCTTGGATGAAAAACTGGAGTGAAAGGTGCACTGTAGGAGTATCCTCAATGTTGGCAACAGACTGAGGGATCTGATGGAAGTCTAAACTAAACTTCTTGAAAGACATGGCTTGGAAATTGGGTCATCAACATGACTATGGTGTTCTACAGATCTGTTCTTCATAATTTGTACTGTTTAGTAACCATTAAAGTCAGTGACATTTTACAAAGAAGACAAACTGTCAGAATAATACTCTGTATTATTTTCCATGGAAACAGCAATGGAAAAAATCTCTGAGGCAAGGAATTCTTTGTAGTCTCATGGCAAATCACACAGAGAATGTTTCACAATGGGGAGAAAGATCTTGATGAATATATCTTCTCCAAAAGGGAAGGGAAGGACAATCTGAAACTTACTTTAACTGCCTGTTCCACCCCAGTCTACTCAGCAGGTTTAGGGGAAGGCGGTTTGATTTACTCTGGACAGTGCATGGGAGAAACAGCAAAATTCTCAAGAGGTTCGGTAAAAACCATTTACTTGCAAACTTTAGAACATTAAGGTAGAATAAGGCAAATACTTGTTTACTTGGCAAACTCTAAAACAACATCCAAAGGAATATGCTTCACAAATTTTAACATAGCAAACCTAAACTTAGCCAACTTTAATTTATCCAGACACGAGAAGACACTTAATAAGGCATTGACTGGAATTTTAAAGTCTGGCTTAGAATATATTTTTAGATGAAGGAGTTAGGAGAAGAGAGAAAGAAAGAGAAAGAAATGATAAGAGTAGAAAGATATTAACACCTGTGAATCCAGCGATAAGACTTGATTGTGGCAATTTCGATGTCTGTTGGTTGAAGTGATGGTCACAGTCTTGATCTGTCAGTGATGGAGGAGGCCCCAAAACGTGAAGTCCAATGGGTTAATATATGCTTAGGTTTAGGCTGAATGCCCAGGTACCTCCCCTGGGGTGGGGAATTCTGCACTGCCTGTTGAAACACTGTGGATCATGCACAGTCCTTTGGTGGAAGGCCCCAGAAATAAGTCTAGGTGCACTTTGGGGATCTTTGATAGTTTATGACCCCATTTGAGACATGACAAACGTCATGACAAACTCAGAGGTGAGCTGCCTCTCACCTCACTGTAGTTGAGCAAATTATGCCCCATCAGAAGGGATGAATACCTTCAGGCCAATGTATGAATATCCCAGTATCTCCACCCACCCCGGGAGCTGGAGATTTACAGCTGAGCCAGTTGTGTAAGGGAGGACATTGGCATGATAAAAAGCACTATCCCACCATGCAGGGTCAGTCTTGTATCAACTGCTTCCCGTATATGACTCAAACCCCAGCTTCTTGCTAAACAAAGTTTGATTTGTCCTGCTCATCCTCTGCTGCTCCTGCCCTCTGCACCTCGGCTGTTACCTTGCACATCATTAGCAGAGCACCCATTGGTTTTGTGAATGGCTGATTGTTTGAGCCTTTAGCCATTAATATTTGAGTCTCTCACACTACCCTTGTCATTCATGCAAGAAATTATTTTTTAAATATTTTGAGCATTCATTATTATATATTAGACATATAAAATACTATCTACATGTATCTGTAGGTATTAAAAGTGAATATTTTTTAAGTCAAGCAATATTTCTTTTTCTATAAAATCTTTCAGGTTATGCATCATACAAAACAGGGAACATCTTGATATTATGAACTACTTTGCAATGAAACTAAATCACGGTAGACTACATTTTAAAAGCTATTTGCTCACTGACTAACAGGTAAACATAGCTTTGGAGAATATAGTCTGTGGGTTTTTTGTGGGTTGGGTTTGTTTTTTTTGATAGTTTCAGTTTTCAATCTCTGTTTTTATAGTGATTAATACATTATCGAGGCTTCACATGAAAAACTGTTTCATAGGAGAAGTAGAAATTATTTTCATTCTATTACCATATGTGTTGCTGATTCTCTTGAGGTGTTTTTTCCTAATGATTTTAAGTTTCTGAAATTGTTCTTATTTTATTACTATTTTTAAAAAACAAGCATCCACAGCTATCCACAAGTACAAAGATGATCCGAACATCATGACCGTGTTGGTCTAGTATCTCGTGACTTCACAGTGTTTACACTTAGGTAGTCCTGTGTAACAGGGAGATGACATTAACCCACTTTTAAAGATGTGGTACTGAGGCACAAGGAGACTTACTCAAGGCTGTGCAAGTCATCTGTGCTTAAATGGAAATTTAATGAAAACCTCCCCGAGCCTATTCCCTAACTCCCAAAACTCATTTGACATCAGTGGGTAAATGTGTGGAGGTCTCTGGGTGTCCATTTGTGTAGACATACATGACAGTGCAGAAAGGGCTCTGATCCTTTAATGCTACAGATCTATGCAGAGGTGTTAATCAAAGCAGAGTGCAGCGCATCAGAACGGCAGCTGTTACTGTAATGGGTAGGTTTATTTGCAGATAAGTAGACAGATAAGTAAGAGCAGTTTAATTCTTATTACTACAAGCTTCAGGGTTAATTTAGCTCGTTCTGTTGATAATTATAAAATCATTTTGAAATGTATGAGCAGTCAATCAGAAAATTTCAACATGTGAATTTTGAAATAATAGCTTCCAAACTATCACATATTCTGTTGAACATGAAGGTGACATTAGCATTTTAGCCATGAATACTCTTTCATTTAGAAACTGCAATAACTGAATGTATAATGTAAACTATTATGCAGAGAATTCAGTGGTATTTTCTTCTGTACATCTTGGAAACTCATTTTTTAGATTTCCTCCCTGAAATGCTTCATTGGAAGAACAGGTTTGACTCTTGCCTGTGGCCTGAATTTTCAGAGGATCCCAAACATAATCTCAGATTTTTTCATTAAGGTTGGATCACAGCTCCTGAGGTCCTCTGCTGTCACAGTATGAATGGTGAAGCCCTCAGTCATATCAGGTTTTTAGGCTAAACACTGCTGTTGCCTAAAGCTCTCATGGATATTGCTGCCCCTAGGATTCCTTCCCCATGGATTTCTCAGTAGGCATCAGACATGTGACTGCACCCTTTTGCATTATCTGTTTTCCAGTTTGGTTTTTTCCCCTGCTTTTTTAGCAGCTTGTAAAGAATAATAGTGCTTAGAAGAAAAGCCTTTTGAAAACGCGGAGGGGACTCACTGCCATAGGAGATGGTTAATGTGTGCTTTAGAATATGGAAGAAGGAGGTGACACACAGACAGTGATGGGTGCGTTGGAGCTAAGAGCACAGTTCTCATACAGTAGCATTGGTTCACAAAGTTGATAAAATGTCATTCTGAACTTTGTTATTGTTGAATTGTTAGCAATTTTGTGAGATTTCTCTTTTCCTCACAAAGTCTGTCAGTTCTCACTAATGATAATATAGTATTGTGTACAATAGGTGATTTGGTATGATTGCTAGAATGTAGTTTCTTATTCATATTTGTTGTATTTTTCCAGTACACCAATTTTACAAAAAAATATTTAAGTCCAGGGGAATTTAATTTTTGACTTTGATTTTAAGCTATCTGAAGTTGCTATTGACAAATTCAGGAGATAAAAGCTGAGGCTGAGATTTTTCTCCAAATACGTTAAGAGTCAAAAACATTTGGTCCTTATTGTGGATTAACATCTTGACTAAGTTAAAAAAGATGCTACTCTCTGTTGTGACCAAAATAGTTAGCTACCAAATCTGTTCTCTCTTGGTTAAGAGTGTGTTGCAAACTGAGCTTTAAATTAACTGCTGTGACTGAAATATTTGGGTATCTGTATCAGTTGTGTCAAAGAAATGCTATTATATGTCAAACACTAAGGCCAAATATACAATGCCAATATAACAGAATTTTCAACTGAGTTTTGCAAACCACTGAGAATCAAGGAAGGCAAAGCAAAACATGGGATTAAACAGATTTTATTTTCACTCTTCTGTCTTTTTGAGCTGTTATTTCTCAGAAGTGTTTAAGTTCAGTATTATGATGCTATGCCTTATAGGCTTCCAACCTGAGCAGTGATACAAATTTATTTTGACATTAGCCTAAGAGAAGAAAAGCTGCATTGTTTAGAAAAACAAACAAATGAAAAATTGGACAGAACAACTGAAAAACAAGGCACATCTGAATTTTCTAGAGTTATAAAGGAAAATTATGATTAAACAAGATAATTAAAGCATTTATAATGAAATTAAAATATTTAATATTTGTCAGTTCAGAGGTAAGGGATAGTTTTTATTGGCTTCTAATTTATAGGATTTTAAAAAAAGGATATAGTTTACTTTAAATGTTAAACCTGATTATTTATCTGGTTTAAAATTAATTTTTAAAAATTTATTATAAATCTATATGCTGCTAACTGGCATTTCAGCACTGAAAGCCCTGTCCTTTTACCTCTTCTTTTCATACTTGCTTTCTTTCCAGGCTCTCTAAACACTTTGGCCTCTAAAATTTCCCTCATAGCCATAGGCATAGTAAGTGCTGATGTCCATAATAGAAAAAAATAATATATATAATAAATGAGAAACTTATTACCTCCTCAAGCAATAGTTACTGCATTTAAGACAGATTATATAGGTACTGAGATCCTTTATATAAGGTCTGCTGTGAAAAAAGCTTTGCTGATATTTAGCCGCATTTTGTCTCAGAGCAGTTTTTCTGGGAAACAGTCACTGGGAACAGTCTTTCCTGCCTTCCTACAACACACAGTTGTTGTGGCAGGACTTGAATCCATTTAGCTTGAATATTAAAACTTACAAGCTTTCTGAAATTTTTGTATTTCAACTTTCAACCTTATACTTCCATTGTTTTTGAGGGGTTTTATTTATTGTGATTACACCTTTGTTCCTATGCATTTGTAAACAACAATTATTCCTATTTTTTCACTTTAGAGTCAAGAAACAGAAGCATTTCTCTGTAGAGATGGTCATGTATGGAACACACACTTCTATCTTGTCAGTTTTCAGTTGAAATGTCAAGAAATGATTCTGATTTTTCAAATCCAGTCAGAACAAAAGTTTTCAATGAAGGCTGAAAATGAAATCCAGAAACGACCAGAAGGGTTATTACATTATTTCTCACTACAATTGAGGAGAGACTCTCTTTAGAGAGACTGACTGAACTGGGAACCCTGTTTGTTTTGGCGTTTTTTTTTTTTTTTTTTTTTTTTTTTTTTTTTTTTTTTTTTTTTTTTTTTTTTTTTTTTTTTTTTTTTTTTTTTTTTTTTTTTTTTTTTTTTTTTTTTTTGTTTTTTTGGTTTTTTTTAATCTCTTTTGTTATCTCTTTTTCAGATTTCCTCATTCCAGTTTGTGTTTTGGATTTCGTTTTTTGCCTATGAAACTTATTTTTAGCTGTTTCAAAGTCTAATTATTAGCTAGAATTCCTTAACTGGAGAGAAGCTTTACTGGGGTGACATGATACGTAAGTCTGAACAGAATAAAGGAATGCATCAATGTGATTTTTCTTTTCCCCCACAAAGAACTACTGTGCAATTACTTTAATGTAGCTATTATTTTAACTCAGTAACAGAAGACTAAATAGTAAAAGAAATTATAAGTACTCTTGCCTTTTTTCGACACTGGGGAGTGTCTAGGTGGTGGTTTTATAATTGATGTGTTTCTTAAAAGACAATGAATTTGTTGTTTTATTACTTAATATTGGTTCAGGTTTAACTTTGCAAGTTAAATGCATGGGCTGAAATTTTGATGAGAATATCTCACATGAACTCTTGCAGAGTTTTTGTCCTTTTATTCTTTTGTTCCTCTGTGCAACATCCTGCCAAGTGGATCAATATTGGAGATTGATTTGTCAGAGGCTGTGTCCAAGCCCTTCAGTGACATTAGCTCTCCGTGTACCTCTTGTTTGGATTCCTGTTCCTGGCACCAGGCATCCACTATTTTTCAGGGTTGCTCATCCTCTGTGTCTGAATAAAAAAGGATAATGAGAAGTATTTGTATTTTCAGTGACAGCAGTGTGAATAATGTCCTGCAGTCTTTTTTCTAAACAATCCCTACTTGTATCTTTCACATGCCTCTCTTATCCCTTTTCAGTGCTTCTTTTAAACTCAGAGTACATTCCGCATCAGGTCTATGGAAACAAAGAGAGAAAATTATTCAGAAAAGGTCTTTTTCATAAATGAATATGAGTAGAAAGATATTCTTTTCCCTAGACACTATAATTCAAACTGGTTAAACACATTTTTCCAGATTTTTTTAATATTCATGTTTAGATTAAATGCTTAGACAAAAATGACTGAAGTTGGCAGATGAAGAAGGAATAAAAGGCTTGAAAGGAGCTCTTCAAATATAGGAAAATCATGCTGCAATTCCCTAGAAACATTCCATATTATTGATAATATTAAGGGTCATAAAAATCTGGAAGACATTACTTATGTATTTAAAAATGAATGCATGTTCCTTTGAAATGCAGTGATGGGATAGTGTTTCAGTTTTTAACAGGGCTGTTAAGGATTTTGATTAAAAAATAACCAACATTGCAGCTTCAAAACACAACCCTCCTTCATCAGAATATTTTCAAGGATTCTATTCACCAACGTGTAAGATCTGCACCCTGGAAGGACCTAAAAGCAATTTCTGGCCGTTTGCTATTTTGTTCTATGTTGTGTATTGTGTACACATCTAAAGGTAAGTTTTGGAGAAGAGTGAAAAGAATCAGTTTATATGTACAGTGAGATTTGATGATACACAAACAGAGAAGTATTTGCACAGTGCCTGAGTAGTCAGTGCTTGTGACTGGAGCATTGAGAGTATTTGGAGGAGAACTCTTTCAGTCCCGATATTGTTAGACAATTACTTGTTTTTAGAGGAGAGATAAGTATAAAGTGAGATGAATTGTTTGTCCTATATAGTAGACAGGCCTGGGTAAAGCTAAACCATACAGTGATGGACTAGGTTATGCAAACTGTTGTAGTGTTAACCCTCGTGCCTGCCATCTGCACGAAGCATAGATCTGTCACACAGAGAATGAAGTTACCAAGAAAACAAACTAATGATCTGATCCTCCCACTGCAAAGCTAATTTCATCATTCAATCAAGATGTTTAGTGTGGAAAGTGATTTGCAGAAGCTGCATCACAACCTTCCACTCACCAAACCCACGAATATCAGATTATTACAAGAGTGCATATACTGGGCAGATTATTTTGAATAATTGTAATTTTTGGAATCTTAACCTCCTTCTTGGTTTTCTTGAAAGTGATTTTGATGCTTAGATACATACCAATCATATTAGAATTCAACAGTACCAGGCATACTCATATTGTTAATTTCAAGCTAAATTGAAAGAAAAATTACAAATTTCCTTGAAGTAGATATGACAATTAGAAAATTCTTTTTAAGAATTAAAATTATGAAATTACACTAATGTCATAATAATAATATGAAGACCCTGTATTAGCTAGAAGAGATTTAAGCCCATTAATCTTAAGTGTTTATCTCATGAATGTATCAACCACAGTATTTCTGCCTGTCTTTAAGGAATCAGTGAAAACACATATGTGCCATTTTCTGTTTTCTTGTTTTTAATTTTTTGTATTTGCTTTTTAAAAGTTTTATATTTTGCAGTATTTACAATTTGGTTTTGTGGTTATAAATGAGTGTCAGCAAATGGTTTTGAGAGTGATCAAGAAAATGACAAGCATAATTTAGAGAACTGAGTAAGAAAAATCTTTACAAGTAGAGAATAAGGAGCTCTGGCCTGAACTAATCATTATACAAAATGCTGTACACCAGAAGGTGATTAATAAAATGTTCAATCTGCTTCAGGACAATACAGCTTGCTAATGGACACTTAAAATTTTTGAGATGTTTGGAACCTGTCCATCTTTACTCCAGATTCAAAACCAGCCAAAATCTGCCAACCATTAGCTCAGAGGATGAGAGTACATTTTTTGTTGTTTGAACTTTTCCCATACAAATATATCCTTAGCTAAAAAAGAAGACTGCTGTGTAGTGAGGAGAGATTGCTTATACTGAGGTCAGTTAAAGCTTCTGCCAGAGATGACTAATGTCTCTTTTTTATAGTGCACATTGTTGTACACAACAACTGCATATTAAAAGAAGAATGAAATTTCTTCACCATTTTATTCTTCTGACCACTAAAGTGGCAAAGGGTCAAGCGCTTCTTCATGCTTCATTATCTGTACCTAAAATTTCATATAAACTAGTATAATACATATTTGAAGGATCATGTTTAATTATAGTTAGAATCTCACTGTGAAAGCACCATTTTAGTCACAAATCAGTAGGAAACATATTCTTGTTTGGAAATTATCACAGGAGTCCTTTGAAGACCTGGAGGTATCCTCCTGTGATTTTGTGGAGGTACTGCATTATATAATGGAGAGTGGTTTGGTCATGCCCAGAGCCAGCAGAGTTTTATTGAATGACACTAGTACTGGGTATTAATTTGGATATCCTTCCTAGACTCCAGGTTTGGGTTTCTCACAGTACGTTAACCTTCATAGAGAGGTAAACATTACACAGCATTTACCACAAAGTGGTACTTATATAGAATAGGAATTAGTTACAAAATCTTTATGTAATATCTTTTGATAATTGCTGGCTTTTTATCACATTGGCTGTATTCAATATACTTCAATAATTGCATATTTTTTTCATTTCTTTTATATGCTAAACATCAATAGGGATATTCATGATCACAAGTATAATAGATTTTGCACAGGAGGGAACATGAATCAGTGAATATATCAGTGAGATGCGAAGGCATGTGTTGTATTTTGCTTTTAATAATCACTCTAAATGGACCATGACAATTTAATTTCACCTCTGTGCCTTAGTTTCCTTTCATACAAAATTGAGATCCCAATACTTCCTTTGAAAAAATGCATAGAAGTCTTTAGAAAATAAGTTATTTCAGAATGATGTGAGATTTTATTACTATTATGGTAAATGGAAAAATAAAGTGTTTGTCATCATTCACATCAAACTTTGGTTTATTCCCCATTTGTGTATTCTGAATGGGATGTTCTGAAAACAATAAAAAAAGAAAAAACTATCTCCAGCATGGATTGGATGGAGAGGTTAGAATTGCCTGTGGATCAGTCAGAGATTTATCAGCAGAATCTTTCAAGGCTGCAGCTCAGATCCTTTCCTGCCATGCAGCAGATGTGATTTTTTTTTTGAAATGTTACTATTTTGATTTAGTGGCATTTCATGTCTGCTTTTTTTTCCCCATTTTATCTATCTTGTAATTCTTTTTATGTATGTTGGAAGACAGTGAAGAACCAGGACCTTTGAAGTTCTTTATTGATGGAAACATTGAAGAAAGATAAGATTTATATTCTAATCATTTCTGTGCAGGAATATTTGTCAAAAGAACCTGTAGTACTTGCCACTCACTCCTTTGAATTTCAGTAGGATTTCAGTCTTACTCCCTCTGGCTCCTCTCCCACTTTATACCTCAAACATCAATCTAATCATACATATCAATGACTTACTGGTAAAACCCCTCAGACAAAAGCAACAAGGAAGCTCTCAGGGCAATTGTTTTCCTTTAATTACATGATATTTCTATCCAAATTTCATATATTCTCCTTCTTCAAGCATACTGTTGCTTGTGCTCCTGATCCTCCATGATACTTTGTGTTTTGTCACTTTCTGTAATCTGCAACTGAATTGATAGGTAACTTATTTGTAAATGGAATTTTAAGTCACATGATATTTAATAAATAAATCAAAATATAAATCACCAAATAAAGAGAACAGTTGATCATGATCATCACAGAGAAACAAGCAAACCACTTGTCATTAGACAGTGCCTCTCATAGTGATGAGAGACTGTACAAAATCAAGTATAATGTCAAAGAAATACATGTTTTAGAGGTTCATAATTTTGTATTTCACAGATATATTTACTAAAATATTATTACAGATAATAGCAGCTAGCATTAAATAAAACCAGGCAAATTTTTAATGTACTGTAGTGTTAGTTTGATTTAATATTATTTTGAATATTTATAATTTTAATTAGAAAAATGGCAAAATATTATATTAATGTAAGGTATAGTATCTTGGTATAGCTTAAAATTGAACTTGTAGTTTTTTTCAGATTAGTTTATAAGTATCCATAATTTCCAAAACAGACACTTGTCATAGTTCCTAATGAGAACTGCTTTCTCTTCTACTGCTACCATTCTCCTTCCTTTATTCCACATGCTCTCCTTAGCCTGTGGCCCTGACCTGGAAAAGGTCCTCACAACTCCTTGGCTTACAGACCAAAGGAGCTGAAGAGGTCTGTCACTTGTCACTGTCCAGTCAGCACTCCTTTTGTACTACTGTATGATTGATGGAGAAGAACCTTAAGCCTTTTTAATCAGCACGCAAGGCAGACAGCAGAAAGTGATGGCTGCTGATAAGTTCCTTGAAATCACTTGAGTATTTTATATTGGTTAAATTTTATCAGGACTTGTCCATTCAAAGATAATTTACTTGAAAATGGTGCAGAGCAATTGCAATGCTACAAACTGTTGCAGCATACTAATATTTTGAAATCATGAGACCATTTTGTACCTGTCCAACAAAATGAAATTGCATGAAGGTAGCATTTGCCAGTACACAGGATACAGTTTTCTTCCAACAAAGTTTTAAAGCTCTTCCATTTCCAATATATATGCTGTGCTGACAGTAGCCAAACACTGAATCCATTTACAGATTCAATTTCAAGTTAGTTGATGAATTTACATTATCAATTTTTAATCTGGATCTTTTTTATTTGTCTGTTTAGAACAGCAAAAAACCCAGCAGATGGGATACCCAGCAGTGGTTGACACAGACATCTGGTCTAGGTCATCAGTCTGTTTTTGGCTGCATCCTTTTCTCCAGACCATACTGCCATCCCAAGTTTAGCCATCAGAGTAAAGTTCAATAGACAGTGTGTGTCACCTGGCAGTCATCAGGTGTTGTTTCTTACCTATGTGTTTTTGTTCATAAAGTCCATACCACTACAGAGCCTTACATTCCTCTTTGGAAATACCTTACTTGTATCATTTTGATTGAATATATTTGTTTTCTTATTTCCAGTTTCAGCCATTCTCTGTGCTCTTGAACTGCTACATTACTCTACAGCAACAGATGATGAAAAAACTATTTAATGTCTTTCTGTGTATTTTTTCCTTACTTCTTAATGTAGAATAGCTGTATTTACTGAAATTATCCTTGTCACACAAACTGTGTTTATCAGATACAGAGATCTAAATATTGGAAGGGTTCAATGTACAGACAACAGCTAGCATTCATGAAGGAGAATATCATATACTTAATACATTGAATTCCTGTTTATTATGCTCCGTATTATACTATTTTGTGTGGTGATAATTCTCCCTTGACAATTTTACCAAGAGAATTTTGCAAACAGATTTTTTCTGGTTTGGTTCTCAGAAAGCAGATTAGCATTTCACTGTGTCAAAAAAGCATTTATTTATTCCATTACAGGAATACACAATAGATGTTTTCTTCCGTCAGAGATGGAAGGATGAGAGATTAAAGTTTAAGGGCCCAATGAACATTCTTCGATTGAACAACCTGATGGCCAGCAAAATCTGGACTCCAGATACATTTTTTCACAATGGGAAGAAGTCAGTGGCTCATAACATGACAATGCCAAACAAGCTTCTACGAATCCAAGATGATGGGACTCTCCTGTACACCATGCGGTAAGTCTGTTCATCAGTTCTGTCCTCAAGCTATTTTGTGACGTGACTTTTCCAGGTAACAAATAAGCTTCCAGAAGGACTCTCCTTTGTTGTACTTGTGTCCCAGCAGAAAGAATGATAATAAAATGTGTGTTTGGTTTCCAGTTCTGTTAAAAGTCTGTTGGCTGATAATGAGATAGATCAGTTTTCTTACATTTGGCTCAGTTTTCATATCTCTGTAATGCATTGAAAATACCAATCACCTGCAAAAAGTGTTTTGAGACCTTCAGACAGAGCTTACCAACTCTGTCTTAGTATGATGAAAATAATAAGAGTTTTACCTGTTACTGACCATGTGAGCCCTTAAGCAAATTTATTAAGATCAGCGGCAATAAAAAAAACTCAGAAAGAATAGAGAGTTAATAAAGTTTCAAATTCTTTCCAGCAAGAGCTATAGGGGAAATGTTTTACACTGTAAAAATTGTTTCTTTATATCTAATTACTGTATTTTACTTAGAGTTTTAATCTTTGCATCCTGTGCATCATTAGCAGCTACTATAAATATTTAGCTGGTAAAATGTAGTAAATTTACTTAGAAAATAATTTATGAAAAATTATATAGTGTATACATAGATATAAGCAGAATTTTTATAACAGTGATTTCTTCTTTGATTACTATTTTCACAATAATGTTACTGATATGAATTTTTTGGAAATTTTTTAATCCAAATTTCCAGAAGACCCTGCCTGACTTAGTTCCTTTCTTTTTCTTTGAGAATATTTAATAAAGGAAAGCTGTTGTTCATATAGACTTAAAATCCCCAGCCTAAGTAAGATACAAAACATGAGCTGCAAAGCAAACATAGTGTGTGATTTTTTCCATGCAGCCATACCTTCATCCCTTAAGCTGAATCCCACTGTATAACTCTGAAACCCTTACAATACTGAATGTTGATGGGTAGACTGCTAATGATGTTAGATGATGTGGTGGTTGGAGATGTTCAGAAAAGTTTGCTGGAAATAAATTGGTACACCCTTTGTAATATTTTTGCTTGGGCTCAAATCAGTATTTGGACTAGTACCTGTATAAGCTGACTGAAATTCTCTTTTTCCAGAAGGTATTATAATCATATGCTATAAATAATAAGAAATACTGTTTGAAACCATTATGAAGCATTAGCTGGGTCATGTCATCTAAAATTAGCTAAGCATTTTCATGACTTGTAAGTATGTTGCTTCTCAAGGTATGAGATTAATGTGTAGAGTGGTTTTATTGCCTAGATTTTAAACAGCCTTTTTTGTCTGTGTCTATGTAAAATGATTGTGTGATTTTTATCAGAGACTCATACAGTTCTTTCCTTTACCTTCATCTGTTTGCTGATTCTTTTCTCTCTCTGCCACTTGAATTCAGAAAAACATTCTTGAGGAATAGGGGAATAGAAATATGGAATATTTTTGAGTGGAAGAATATAGCTGAGAATAAAATTACTAGGAACCACTGGGAGTACAGAAGGATATAGCTGATGTTGCAGCCTGGATGAAAAGGAACAAAGGCATCCAGAAAAAAACCTCTACCCAGAGGAGGCCTACAGGCTAGGAAGGAGAAATAGAGATTTATTTTTTCCTTGGCATTTTTTTTAAATTAAAAATAATCAAGAAGGCCATAAAAAACTTTCTTGAAATGGTTTTAAATTATAATTTTTTTATACTAATCCCCATATATGATACTGGGATATTTCTGGGATTTTTTTCACAAAATCGGCAAAAAGTGGATGCACTGTTAATGTACTATCAGATGTATTCATAAATAAAAAGAATGATCACAAGTAACATGGAGAATGAGTAGTAGCAATCTTCAGAAAGAGCACACATTTTTCTCTACATCTTCCACTCAAACTAAAGAATTTAAATTCTAAAGACTCTGGAGCACAGTCCTTTGGTAAATCAACTATACTTTATATGCTTTTTTAATGAGCCTTTGAGAGCCATATAAGCACACATGTACCTCAGAATATTATGAGAAGAAAATTACTGTTCTTAACAACCTGCAATTACATAATTTATATTTTTCTTTAAATGGCCTTTGCTCACACTTTTGAGCTCAGCTTTTTCAGATTTTTGATATGATAAGTTAATACCTTCCAAAGAAACACATAAAAGTGAGGAAGCAAGAACTGATTAAAATTTTTGTGAGTTTAATATAAAATTTAAATTTAATCTCCTAAATCAACATGCACTCTGTTCATTTCTGTGGAACTGAATTTCTTGTCCTGCTAAATGACTTAAATGCATAACGGTCTTTTGCCTTTTAGGCTTACAGTCCAAGCTGAATGTCCAATGCACTTGGAGGACTTCCCTATGGATGCGCACTCATGCCCACTGAAATTTGGCAGCTGTAAGTACATAATGTGAAATATTAGCCTTTGGTTAGTGAATATCTAACATTGCTCAGCATAATTTTGTTTCAGTAAATTGTTTTATGGGAAATTTAAACCATGAGATGGTATATTTAAAAATATTTGTAACCTGACACATCAACATCTTTCTCTGTTCATTGTTGTGTCTTCTTGTGTATTTTAAAGATTTCCTGACTCCAGTTAACAATAAACACTCAGTATTTAATCAGCATTGCACTGGTCTAGTTTTATTTGCAGCATGCAAACCATATCGATGAACACAGAAGTGGGTGCACATAGCCTGTGTAGTACTAACAAAGAGCAGATCAAAGACTTCCATGAATGTTTGTTTTCATTTACTAAAGCATTTAGTTTCTCTTTATTGTTAATGATATTTGGTTTTATGCTCTCAGTCTATGAAGGCAATAACAAATAGCATCTTGTGATAAAAACTTTTACTTGTTAGTGCATCTCCATGTTAGAGACAGGTGAAATTTGATCTCACTACTATTGCTTTAACAACAGCATTGTTTAATTTACTTATATTACAGCCTTTATTCTTCTTTATCATGATATGTATTTCCTGGATTTTGTACACCGAAAGTTTTCTTTTCGTTCTTTGCCTCCACCCTACATTCTCTGCTGGGCCCAGGAAAACGAATTTTATTTTGAGAAAACAAATTAATACCCTTAAGTTCTGGTTGATTTTACAATAATTTTAGCAACCACAGATTACAAAACAGGGATGCCACTAAGGACATCAGTAACTATATGATCATTTTCAGAGCACTGTACACACTTTCTCCATAGCTCTTTGATACCTCTTTTCCTTGGAGTTTGGAGAAAATTAAACGAAGCCTGTGTTTCTGATGATTCTTCCATACTAGAGGAAATCTTAGCTATGGAGATTAGAATTAATACTATTTGTTGCATGGTGCCCTTTTTTTTTCTTTTTTTTT
>VXAU01002551.1:131601-180289 GCA_013399695.1 Formicarius rufipectus
TTCATTTGTAATACATAATGTAGCTCAAATAACTAACATCAGAGATGTTAGCCAAAATTGGCTACTGGCTAATATCTACATATGTGTGCAAGGAAGGATTTATAAGGTGTGGAAGGAAACAAAGACTGAAATGTAGCCTTAAAACAACTTAAAAACTCCTGTAATGATGAAAGTCATACTCGGGTCAAGAGGCTACTTTCTTCATTCGGAAACTCTTCTGACTACGTGTATTAGACTTTGTGTGAACAGTTTTTTTGTTTGTTTGTTTGGTTTTTTATCTTGTTTGCTTGGTTTTTTTCTTAACAGCTTGTTCTTTGTCCTCCGCCAATGATTTCTAGTTTTCTGATAATTCAGGGAACTCTAAATGTGAACAATATGGTTTAAAAAAAAAAGCTCTCTTTCATTTCCCTCATAGTCATCTGTGCTCCAGCCTGTTGGCATATCCAGGGGACTTGCATTTGTGTTCATTTTGAATGGCTTCAGACACATTTTATTTCTTTACCTAGGACTCATTTTTAGACAACTGTGCGTTTTTTCAGCTTTTATTCTGGGATAGAATCTAAATTATGCATATTGCTGAAAATAAGCAGAAATCCTGAGGATTTGAGTTTAACTGAGGCAAGTTTGCTGGTGGTATATATTTGTCACAGCACTTCATATGCTGCTATTCTTACATTTCTGGAAGGATCATCAGCATGTATGAATGTCTCTTTTTTATGTGTAAACAAACAGCCAAACTGAATGTATGGGAGAAGCTGTAGCTTCATGGATTGCCCTTCTTTATTCTCTTCAAAAAATCTAACCAGCAGTGGGGAGAATGGGTACAAATCAGCCAGTGGCTGTATTGGTTTGCATTTAATACTGGTTTGCATGTAGTACTGGCTTGCATTAAAGCAGAGTTATTCTCGTGGAAAGCTGGAAAGATTGATGAGAAGTGTTAAGAATTTCTACATGCTACCCACCTGCTCTATTTTGTTAGTTATGCAATTTATGGCTAGCTGCACAAAGAAGCTTCTTTCTGGGCCTCTAGAGATTTCTCAAGTGAAAGTATTTGCAGACCAATAGAAACTATGCTTTTCTCTTTCACTGCACTGCAGTTATGGTGTAAGATTTAAAATGTACTTGTCTCAGTCAATCAAAATGAACACACAACTTCTTCCATCAGTGGTTTACACTTTTCCTTTCATAGTCCATTTCTTAACAGGGTATTAGACTAGAAAAACCTTCACTCTTTTTTTTTTTTTCTTTTTTACTTACCAGAGAAACATTGTTGCTATTTAAAATACAGCGTTGATTTGCTTACATTCTAGTTTATTTTGACAGACCCCAGGCTAAATGTATATTTGACGATGAATGTACTGAGAGAGCAACCTGCTTAATGTCAGTGCATCCCACAAAATGATGGCAAGGAGTGAGATTTAAATGGGTAGGCAGGTCAAGGCACAGAGCCACTACAAGGGTGCTGTCATTGAACCTGGCTCCCCATATGTAAATCTGAATTTCATCTAATAATAAAATGCTTGTGATACATCCCCAAAGTTGAGAGTGGGGACAATGGAAGGTCAGAACAATATAGCAATGAATTTTCAAAAAATGTTGTGCATCCTAAGTCTTGCAAATCATTGTTCTTTTCATCTGTCTTGGCACAAGTTATAGGATACATATAATACTTAATCTCTCACAGGTTTTTTAACAGTGTAGAAGAGATGTTGTTTGTTATTTAATAGAGATAAATTGTGGTTAATACGATCACAAATGAGTGCCCTGTTCCTGTGCTGCAATAGGTATTTACATTATAATAAGGCTATGTAAACAGCCAAACATATATTTTATTATATAATTTTAAATTTTGGGGGTGACTTTTAATTTGAAAGTTAAGTGGCCATTGTAATTCTATGAGTTTTTATGGAAGCTGTTTAATTTAAATTGCTGACAAAATATTTGACCTTATTTCTCACAGATGCATATACAACTTCAGAGGTGACATACATTTGGACTTACAATGCTTCAGATTCAGTGCAGGTGGCACCAGATGGCTCAAGATTGAATCAATATGATCTTTTAGGCCAAACAATTGGAAAAGAGACAGTTAAATCAAGTACAGGTTAGTAAAAGATATTTTGAAGAAAAAGGCAGTTACTTGCTGTGAAGAATGTATTTCTGGTGCTGTTAAAGGCTACAGAAAAATTGTTGCAAAATGTGATCTATTAGGCATGGTGTACTGTACAAGTAACACAAAACAGCACTTTACTGAATCTTTTGTATTGGTAAGTAACTGGTGATAGCAGAAGTGAACTTGTCCTTGTCAGTGGCTGTTTTTTAAATGCTATCTGGAGCTCAGTGTTGAATCCTAGTATTTGTAACCCAAGATTTGGGTATTTGTTTAATTTCTTATGGTAAATTACACTTTTTGTCTATTAAACAGTAAAGAATACAGGTTTCCTTTCCATAATGTTTTTGGCATTAAGCACTGTATTATCCTACCAGACTCTAGACTGTTTTCCTACATGGGCCAGGCTGTGATGGACCTCCACAACTGCTTTCTAATCATGATTAAGTTCTCAAGGAGCTCTTATGTGAATGCAGAGTTGCTTATGTGCAGAAGCCTTCAGAGCTGAAGTGCTTCTCAGTGTATACAAGAGTTCCTGGAAGTTTCTTAACGCTCACCATTTGTGGAACTCAGTGGGAATAAGATACAACTGTAGTCAAAATCTTTCTTATATTCTGTAGGATGCTTTCTATTACAGAATACCTTCAATATAATATATCTCTAGCATGTTTGGTTTAGGTAAATGTAGCAAACTTTCTCTTACCGAAGAAATGGACTCTCAAGATGATAACCTTTTGTTTCATTTTGTTTGTTTGTGGCACCTAGGTGAATATACAGTAATGACGGCTCATTTTCACTTGAAGAGAAAAATTGGTTATTTTGTCATTCAGACTTACCTCCCCTGTATCATGACTGTCATTCTCTCTCAAGTGTCATTCTGGCTGAACAGAGAGTCTGTACCTGCCAGGACAGTCTTTGGTGAGTATAATTAGTAGCATTAGCTCTATTTGCAGCAGCTGAAGATGCTAGGAAGCATTTTGGAAGTAAAGGCCTTTTTCATTCAAGTTAAAGTGTTTGTAGAGTGTGGTACTATTTCTAGTCCAAACAGTTTTCAACTGCATCTTGCACATCATAGAATCCCAAAGATTTTGGAAATTAGTATATGCAAGGGAACTGTCCACATATATCCTTGACTCTTTTAAGATAAAACTAATTTCACAGAACAGAAGATGATAATGTTTCTATTTAAAAAGTAAATTTAGTAAATTTAGATGATTTTCTGAAATCTCTTATTTACCTTGGCATTATCCAAGTATTTTCATACTTGGTAAATAAGAAAATTTCTAAATATATTTGTAAAGGAAGCAAATTAAATTTGAGTTTCTTGAATTATTTGTGTGAAACTTTTCAAGCTGCAGTTCTTTTAAAGAAACCCTGTTCTGGGGGTCTCAGCAACACTTTTTCACTAATTCAAACTGGAACAGCTTCAGCACAGCAACATAATGGTGTTTCTCTTACAATGAGGTTTTGGTCTCTATTTAAGCCAAGTCACAAACATCTTTCTAATTTGCATAACTTAAAGTTCTTTAAATTTGTTTGCTTTTAAAGAAAAAAAGATGAGCAGTTTAAAAATAATGTTTGTGTAGAATCATACATCAGAAATACTGCATAAAATTGTGTGATTAGTCATCAGTAAACACCATGCACTGTTCAGAAAAATAGGCCAAACTCAAATGCCTATTAAGTATGATGCACAACAAAGCACTTACTACCACTCCTGGTAGACCAAATGCCGCACAAAGCATTGTGAAAATTGCAGGTTTGAATATGAACCTTATTGAAGTCAGATGAAATGGGTCAGCAGTTTCAATGGAACCAGAATTCTACCATGGTTTCCCAGACAGCTATCAGGCAGATTTTTTTCCTTTCTTCAAAACCTTCTGTGAGTTTAGCCATTTCTGCTCATGAAAATCCACATTCCTGTTTTCTAGCCTTGCAAATACACTGTCAAATCCTTCCATGTCTCTATGTTTGCCCTTTTCTGTACCCATTCCTATACATTTAGGACAGTGGATCTAGTTTCTCCAAAAAAAGTCTAACATCTGCTCTTCATAAAATGTGCTTTCTGTTACTGTGTCACTGGTAACAAGGTACTGCATCAGTAGCAAGGCATTGGGATGATTTTCCTGATAATTTTGTGTCTCTTCTTGTTCTTGATTTATTTTTTGTTTAACTTATGTGTTTCTTTTTAGAAATAAGTGGTATCTGTGTGGCAGCCTGCTGCTTTACTATCCTAGGCTTTAGTGGAATATGGATAACAAACAGTGTCCTGCTCCAGGATGTTTGGGGGAGAGCTGTGTAGGATGGCCGCAAGAACAGAATCACAGCACTCAGTGACATAAACCCTGAAATCTCTTTATTAAGCAGCATAGGGAGGAGAGAACAATTTCTATGCTGGTATTTTATTCCTGCCACACAGACATGCACCTCAGGTGTCAGTCAGATCTCCGCATACTCCAAGCCAGCTTAGACTGGCAACCTGAACCCAGGGAAACAAGACACACTTCAGGCTCTGCTGGATGGAGCAGCCTAGCCCCAGCGTGCAGCATTTGCACCTCAGGTTCAGCCTTTTGCATTGGGTTTGGTTTTCCTTGAGAAGCTATTTTTTAACGTTCTTTTATACTCTAGATAAGATTATCAGCATAAACTGCCTATCTAAACACATAGCCTCAGGTGAACCTTCCAGTCTTTCTCCATACCTATTGGCAGTAGTTGTCACGAGGATTTCTGATACCCTCTGGTCTCCTGCCTGAATGTATTAAAAAAATGTGAAGTTAGCCACAGTTTCATAACAAAGTCCATCTATTGTTTTTTACTCTTTTTTTTTTTGGCTGTAGTGAATTACTTTTGGCAGTTAGAGCTGGGCAAGTGCACCCAAGGTTTCATTCGGGCAGTACTTTCAGATACTCCATCCAGTGACATAAGAAACCCATACTACAACTTTCAGTAGGGAATATAAAAATCATAGGAGATTTTCTTTTACCCTTTTATTAATCATACTTAATTTTTAGTTTTTATATGGAATAGTTACTTGCTGGATACCCATTTTTTCATTGTATATGAAATATATCAATACTAAAATATAATTAAACAGAAATTACTGGTTTTGAGAAAGTGTTTTTGAAAATCAAAGAATCAATAAGAAATTTATTTCAAATACCATCTTGAGAGCTAAGAACTAACTACTGGAATACTCTTCCTTTCAAAGAAACATAACGGCTAGTTATTCAAAGCACCACTTAGCATTTATTATTACATGTGTAAAAGAAGTTACTTTTCCCTTTCTGTTCTCTTAAAATGTAGTTTAAAGTTCTAGGTTAACATTAAGGGCTTGGTATAATGAGGTTTATTTTATAATTGAACTCTTTAATCCCTTTTCTTTGTGGCATCTGTTTAATGTTGTTGACCTACCCTGTCCCAAGTGAATTATGGCCTTATGCTATATTGCTTCAACTTTGCTTTAAATTATTGGAAAAAGAAAGTTTATCATCGTTGATTAAATAAGTCCTGATTATGTTTTCTGTAGCAGATAAATCAGATTGCATTCTTAATGAAAGAGAATAAGCCTGGTTCATAATGTCTTCACTTGGTGCAAGACTACAATCTATTTCATTTAGTAATGTGTTTATTGTTATTGTGTTTAGTGTCAATAATATTAGCAAAACTAATCTTGTGCATCTTATTGAATTCTCACTTCGTTTTTAATGGGTCATAGCATTTAGAAGCATCACATGTATTTGAATAGCACCATTAGATGCAGGTGAAAGAAAATCAGAAATTAGTTTTCTTAGTGCTGCAGTTACCTATGTTTTAACTCACAGGGAGTATCAATGAGAATGTTAAAATAAATGTATTTAGATATATAGTCTTTGTTAACTGAAGCAGGCAGGAACAAAACTTTGTAGTCATGTTCCTATTTAGTACATTGTCCAAAGTGAAGAATTTTAAATTCACATAACTATATTCATTTGTCAGCTCACTGTGATAATTTTATTGTTAATGCTGCCTTCCTCTGTGTGTGTTTTTGCTTCTTTTTAGTGTGGGTCCTTTCCATGGGGTGCAGTCCTTCAGGAACAGACTGCTCCAATGTGGGTCTCCTGTGGAGCCCCAGGTCCTGCCAGCAGCCTGTTCCAGTGCATGTTTTCCATAGTCTTGCAGCCTCCTTCAGGCATCCACCAGTTCTCTCATGGGTCCTCCATGGGGTGCAGGCAGACATCCTGCCTCAACATGGTCTTCTACATGGGTTTCAAGGGAATTTCTGCTCTGGCACACCAAAGCACTTCCTCCTTTTGCACTGACAATGGTGTCTGCAGAGCTGTTCCTCTCACATATTCTCACTACTCTCTTCTCTAGCTGCAATTGCTTCTGTACAATGCTGGTTTTTCTGTCTTAAATATGTCATCCCAGAGGCACTGTCAACTGTCAACTGTTTGACTTGGCCTTGGCCAGCAGTGGCAGGTGCTTCTTGGGAGTCGTCTGGGATTGCATCTCTCAGACATAGGGGAAACTTCTGGCAGCTTCTCACAGAAGCCATCCCTGTAGCCCCTCTCTACCAAAACTTTGCCATGCAAACCCAATGCAACTTTTTGATTGTGCCACTATAGAAAGAGGAACCCAAACAAAGTTCATATTTGTTCTCTGGTTATTTTTACGTGGGCATTGAATAATAGAGACCCGTCCTTTAGAGCAATTCTGTATATACAAACTACCTTTTCCTATTTTGTTGAAAAAAATCTCAACTGTCTATTTAATTCTCCTTTCACATGCTGCAGATTATATTTTGTGACTGTAGAGGTACCTCAACATTCACAAATTTCAGTTTATAAATTTTTTATTGGGAGTTTCTGCTAACTGTAGGCATAATACTCTAGTGATAGGCACTGGGGGCTGGAAAACTGTAGCCCTGAGTGAGAGACCGAGTTTGCTGCAAATAAACTAGTATGTCTTGTCAGCAAAGTGGTGTGTGAAGACATTAGGTCATATTCCATAGCGACATAATTACATGCAGATTTTGCTGAAGATGAGGTAAATAGCACTTTCCATTCAGCTTTTGGAATAAGCTTGTCTGTTGAGCAATGGGGAACTTTGTTCTATTGTTCAGGATTGATGCAGTGAAGCAACATGAGCACCAATTCACCATATGAATATGTAGCTTAACAGACTGACTGCAACTTTTCTGGAAATAGATTATGTTATGTTCCTTGCCTCCCATGCTATTTAAGGAGGCTGATTTGTGTTGTTCTTTTAGTAAAATGGTCGAGCTATTTTCTGCAGTTTTTCTCTCAATGGGTGTTCAGATTTACCTCCTGCTGTTTAAACAAAATCTTTGTACACTCCTTTTGTATTGCATTCTCCTGTAAGACATATTCATTACATAAATAAAAAACAAACAGTATGGTGTGTAGCCAAATGTTATGGTGGTATACTTCAAAATTGCTTCTTTCTCCAGAATGTCTAAGCTTTTGTTTAGACCTCTAACCATTTGCTCTTGAAGTGAAAAAATGAAGTAGTGATCTGTATCTCTAAAATGGACAACAGTGTTTTCTTTCTGCTGTTATTTGTATTTACAAATCTATTTGGGTTTTGGACTAGATTGAGATATCTCATTACCAAAAAACATTTGCAATTGCTATTAAAATTAAAAAAAAAATAAAATAGAGGGAGAGTGAAACAATAGAGCAATGTAATTAACTTCCTAATTAAAAAAAAAAAGGCAATTTATCAATCCTTCCATGATATGTTCTTCAACCATTGTGTATATCTTTGCAAACTGCTGTAAGAGATAAAATAGTGAGTGGACTAGCTTGACATTTTAAGAAATAGAGCATATTTTAAACATTTTTAACAAGTTCTTTGCAAAGCTGAAGTACCTATTTCATTATGGAAGTCTTCTTTGGTAACTCATTAATTAGGTCTTTCAAAGGTTTCCACATTCTAGCACAAAAAGTCTGGGACATGATTAGTTTACTAAAATCTCTTCAAATCAGAAAAATCAGTACATACATAGGAGGTGAAATTATGGTCCAAAAAACTTGTCCCTGTTGAGAAGTAGTCTGAATTTTGCACACAAATGTGGGCATAAACTAGTCACCTTGACAGATTTTAACTTCAGTATATATGTGCTACCTCCTCCAATTTCCACTTTATGTTTTCAGTTAGGCACTTCTAGCTTTTCAGGTTACACCTTCCACTGCTATAAACATAACAGAGCTCATATTTTCCACAGATACAAGTTTAGTGCCAGTGAAAAGTGTTAAATTTGCAGCCCTGGGGATGGATTTTCTCTCTCCAGCAAGCAGATGCTGTTTCAACAGAAGCACCATAAAAAAAAAAGAAAAGCCTAGGCAATCAAATAGCTCAGTCTTGGTCTGAATGGATAAACCAGTGGTGATAGAAGATATTTAGCTTTTATAGGCATGCACTGTTGGGAACAAAACTTGTAAGGATGTTGGGGTGTATTTACTGTCAAGAATAAAATGCTTGGTCCTCATTGGAGGAAGGAAATGTCAATGGTTTATTTTTTAGACCTTTTTTTAAAACAAACTGATGGTTACTCATTGGCTCTTACAGAATGATACCTGTCCATTTACTTCTGGCATCTATTCGGTGCCACGTCTTCTGGATATTGGGCTACAGAAGACAGTACTTGACCTATATATATAAACTCTGCTCTTTCTACATCGTTAGGGGATAGCATATAGTCTTTACATGGCTTTTGTAATATAATTTCTTCCTCCAGTATTTTCACTACTCCATTGTAGGGTTATAATCTGCTCACTGGTTTTTTTACCAATTTTAGTTCACTAGTGTTATGAAGCAATGAGGGATTGTTTTGATCTGGTCGGTATATAGTTTTGTGGGGTTTAAGTTAAATCTTTGTGAAATAAGTGAATTTTGTTTACAAGTTGACTATATTCCTCCCCATCAATAATTTTTCAGTCCTCTCAGGTCCAGCAGTGACAAGGAGGCAAGTTATTTCCATTCAGTCTTTTTCATAAAGAAGACTTGATAATACTGATTTTTCAAAATAACTACAAAATCATCCATCTGTCTTTTATCTGAAAAATAGTATAAATATAAAAAGACTAAAGAATCCTAAACTGACAGGTATCACAGATTAAATATTCTGTCCAATTTTTTCCCACTCAATTCAGGTTAAATGACTGTGGAAGCATCAGTGAATTTATAGAGTGAAGGAATAAATGAAAGTGTGTTGGCAATAGTCTGACTGTGCTGCTTGATTAGCATTTGGGTCACAAAGCGGTGTGGCTTGCTGAGCTTTTTAGATAAATCGTCAAGTGGTAGCAAGATACAAGATGGAAACTCGTGATGTTTTAATTGAGATTAGGAAAGGTCAGCAGCAAATCTTAGGTTTTTGAAGAAGTCAATGGGGCTTACAGAAGATGAGTTTATTCTAAAAGGTAGGACTTAAACAGAGAAATACCTTAGCAACTGTATATATTTACATGTGAATGAGGACACTTTATATGTGAGAAACATATTTCTGTATAATTTTAATGATTTATCTGCATCTTAGGACAGGTGTTAAAATTTATATGTGGTAACTTTAAATGTAAGATGCTGTCTTTTCCTTGAGGTGCTGACAATAATTAAGCCACATGTTACGTGTTAGGAAATACTAAGTTTTTTACAACGTATATTGTTTACACTTTTTCATACCTTATAGTACGATCTCTGCTTCCTTCTTGTTATATAGGCTAGCAGATTCCAACAGTGTCATGGCTGATTCCAGGCCAAATCCACTTCTTAAATTTATGGAGGCTGAAAACCAGCAATTATAAATTTATGCTTGCTAAGGTGTTTGGATACTGTGTGAGTCAGCAGGATGTTTCCGTGCCTTGTTTTCCCTGCTCCCCAGACCTTTATAAGCACATCAAGAGAAAGCAGCACTGAGACTTAGTCCACTTAGCTTTGCTCTGTTACTCTTTGTTGCACCCTCAGAGATGGAGATTCTTTACGGGAGGGATGGAATTTTCAAAGGTCATAGTAGGTGTAACTGCTGCCCCTCTTCCCTTACACAGTAGCCAAAATTGCTGCTTCTCTTGTAGCAGAAGGGAAGTCTGAGCTATGTCAATCCTTCAGAACCCAGGTGACAGATTGCTAACAGCAGAAGTTCTGACTTAGGGAGGGTGAATTTACTTTCTCTTGGGAAGCCTCTTACAACAAATTTATGAGTGTGTATTTGTTGAAGCTGTGATGCGCTGTTACTAATATTTCTGCCCTGGCATTCTCCTTTGCCTGTCATAATGGAGTGTAGGTTTGCTGATCTGTGCTAAGTACATCACTTTGCGTCACTTTTAATTCTGGAGACATATTTAATGGTGTGCCATGAAGGGAATAGTTTAGTTTGTTGAAGTGTGATTCAGCCTGAAGTGGGAGAACTGATTTACTTAACAAATGGAGATTGTGTTTGTGACTATGGATTTCTGCTTGTCAAAACTGAATCAGAAAAATTTTCTTCCTTTCCTCCCATGGATTTTTTTTTTCCTGATTTTTTTTTTTTTTTTTAGTATAATTCCTAGTTTCCTACTGCATCCTCATTATGTAAAAAGTACTGCAAAATGCTTTTAATAACTGCCACAGTGAATGAACAGTCTTTCTGGAACATCAAGTCTTGTTTTCTGACATATAGTTATAATAGTCTGGCATTTCAACTCATTGCTGTTCTAGAAAACAATACATGTTACCTGAATGAAAATCTATCTTGATTATGTCTTCAGCTATGTCAGGGAAGTTTAGACAACAAAATTAGATTGAAATACTTCAGAGGAAGATCTGGATGCAACCTTTAATATAGTTCTGGCAGTTTATCACTGGTTTGGATAAGCAAATTTTCCTATGTGTTTCAAAAACATAATTTTTTTTGTTTGATTTTTTGTTAGCATACAAAATCCAAGAAAAATTGTTGATGTTCTGTTTTTGTGTTGCCTTGCAGGAGTAACAACTGTGTTGACAATGACAACACTAAGCATCAGTGCTCGAAATTCACTCCCCAAAGTAGCATATGCAACAGCTATGGATTGGTTTATTGCTGTTTGTTATGCATTTGTATTCTCTGCATTAATTGAATTTGCAACTGTAAATTATTTCACAAAACGAGGATGGGCCTGGGATGGAAAAAGTGTAGTGAATGATAAGGTAAGTCCTAAGGAAATAGTCCTATTTCCAGTCAATTATACTAAACCAACTGTAATACATGGTTTTGATAAAATTTGATATATTAAAAAAATAGTACATGATGATTTAAATCAAAAGAATGTAAATGTATTGTCTCTCCTGAACAAAATTTAATCTGCCCTGATGTAGCTAATTTGGTCTCACTAATCCAAATTTTGTTATCAAGCAATTTTTAAATTTTTTTAAATTTTTTTTTTACACTGGGAACTGTCTGTCTTGGTTTTTCGACTCCTCAGATTCATATGTTTGTTTGGTTATTCATAAAATTTCATACAGATTATCTTGGTTGATCACTTTTTATGATTTTAATACAATTCAATTGGAAATAAGAAAAATAATACAAAAAGATATAACGTATATTAATTTTCCTGGTAAGTTAGGATCAGTAAACAAATTGATGTCCATATATGTAAAAACTGTGAATAACAGAACTTTTCAACATTTCCCATCTTCTAAAACTTATCTCTAATGATAGGTAGACATTAAATATAAACCAGATTTAAATAGCAGTTATACAAAATCCCTCTTCACCTATGATTTATTGAAGCTCTGAGTGCACAGAAATGCAGTCAGGCCCTAATTTTCTGCGTTGATAGTAGTATAGTTGTGATATGATGAAGTTTTAACCTGAGGAAATTTCTTACTTCATGAACAGAATGAACTGGTGATAGACCTGGCTTGTATATTTATGGTTTAGAATTGTAGTAATGCAAAACAAATATTAAAGATCACTTATTTTGACTGATGAAACATATGATTTAATTTCTTTCTATCTCAATCCTTGATTCTATCAATGAAAACAGACTTCTTCTGACTAAAGATACACTGATTTCTGTGATTCTTCTTGAAATAGGATAGAATAGTATTTGCTTCTTAAATGATTATAGCAGATGTGAAGCAAAATTTCATTAACGGATGATTTCTCAGCACTTTCAATGCATAAAGACACAAAATGTTCAAATAATGATAAAGGAGAATTAGAGTAAATGTACATTCTTTATAATTCCCTGTGGCTTCTGAAAGGATGTGAACTATCTATAGCTTCAGGATCTGTTCTCTCCTACAAGAGGTAGATACTAAATCACTGCAAATTTATCAGTGTTTCATGAGTGAAGCTTTTCAGACTGGTACATTGCCCTGGCAATGCAATAATGTAGGGAGCCCTTATAAACTCTCTGATCACCCTTTGGTTGTTCCTTTAATGTAGTGCAGCAGTGTTGTCTCATAATCTTAGGAGCAGCAACTGTTTAACAGCTACAGTATTCCTTCCATAGGAACAATGAAATTAGCCATTACATTCTAAGATTTATATACTATTCATATATCCAGTTCTCTACTTTCTTCGAACTGACTTAACAAATAGCTAAACTTTTATCACAGTTATTGTTTCTCATATGAAAATATGTTTCATCTTTATTATGCAGGTCTCACTGCAGATACCTTTTAAAAACACACTAATTGTGCCTGAAAGGAAGAAAATATAGATGCATTAGAGTGTTTCCCTCATATTTTGATTTGATAATTTGCTCTTATTCTTGCTGAATGCATCTGTACACCTAAAGCCAGGCTTACTTTTCACCAATTAAACTGAAATGTGTTTTCTCAGTGACAGTCATCTGTGTTCACATTGTAGGGAAATTCTCATCTAAGTGCTGTTGATATGGAATTCGTCTCACAGGAAAGCAGGTGCAGGAACAAGCTACATATTTGATCAAGTCTTTTAACACCCCAGTCAATAAGGAGCAATGCTAAATTCCCAACTAATTCCCAGCTTCTCTTTTTATGTGGCACCATTTCCTAAGACAAGGTGTTTTGGGCACAGCATCTAACCATGAGAATCTTATCAAGATTTTTAGATGGCCCAGATAAATATCAAATTGGACATATTTTAAAACCAAAATTTGGAAATTGGGTAGATGTCTCCCAGTGGATGTAAAAAATTTAAATGCACCTGTATAAGAAATGTCACAAAAATTCACTCATTTATGCCACTTCCATTAGATTAAAAATCAAAACAAACCAATACAATAGCTGATATTTCTTACACAAGCTAAAAACTTATTATTTCTTAATTGGTTTAATCCTGTATTTTGTGGAAGCGATGGACAAAATCTAATATAAATTGCCTGTCTCAATTTAAAATTGCATTATATTGTTATATTTTGTGTATAAATTAAATCTTGTATTTTTATATATATGTAAATAATATATGTTGTTCCTGATAAACTGCCTTCCATTCTTTCCTGTAGGTTATTAGAAATTCCTTAGTTGAGATTGCTGCAAAATATTGAATCAATTTATAGCATTACAGACTTATTGCAGAGCTAGTCTGTGTATTTATATGTCTAAAACTTCAAGCCTGTATTCATTACCTTTACATCCCTGTACCTATGTGTACACATAGTCTCCATTGAACTGCCATTGGCTGAATTTTAGATCTTTGAAAGCATACACAATCCCATAACAATATAGAATTGTTGAGGTTAGAACTGACCTGTGGAGATCCTCAAATTTAACTCCCCCACTCCACACAGGGTTAGCTAGGGATAGTTGTTCAGGGTCATGTCCAGACATTTTTTTAATATCTCCAGGGATGGAGGTTCTACAACCTCTCTGAGCAATCTGTGCCAGTGCTCAATCATGCTCACAGTAAAAGAGTGGGTTTTTTTGTGTATTTAAGCAGAATATTCTGTATTCCTGCTTATGCTCATTGCTTCTTGTCCATCCACTGTATACCGCTGGGAAGAGTGGATCTTCTTTACTGTCTCCCATCAGATATCTATCTACATTAGTAAGATTGCCCCTGAACATTTTTCTTTTCCAGGCTAACCAGCCTCAGCTCTTTCAGCCTTTCATATTTCGGATACTTCAGGCTTTAAGTCATCTCTATGTTCTTTCCCTGGACTTGCTTCATTTTGTCCATGTCTCTCTTGAACTGAGAAGCACAGAACTGGATCCAGTGCTCCAGATGTTGAGGGGAATGATCACTTCCCTTGGCCTGCTGGCAACACTCTGTAATGCAGCCCAG
This sequence comes from Formicarius rufipectus, assembly GCA_013399695.1. NCBI lineage: Eukaryota > Metazoa > Chordata > Aves > Passeriformes > Formicariidae > Formicarius > Formicarius rufipectus. The sequence continues at coordinate 145,938 of VXAU01002551.1, forward strand.
GAGGCTGTTGACCTTTGTGTCTACAGAGGCTCATTGCTGGCTTCTCTTCAACTTGGTGTCCACCAGGACACCCTGGGCTTTCTCTGCAAAGCTGCTTTCCAACCCATTAGCCCAAACCTGCACTAGTACAAAGGGTTGTTTCTCTCTAGGTGCAGGACTGAAATTTCACTTAGCAGAGATTCATTAAATTATTTTAATTCCATCCTACTTTTCTTGTCCCTGCCCCAGCTCGTGTTGCAGGCGTGGCTGCAGTGCCACGTTTGTGTCATTCGGTGGCAGAGAGGAAAAGGCGAGGTCTTCCCCTGGTGCTCTGACCCACGTGGGCTCCCAGGATTGCTCAGCAACCTGACATTATTGCTTTTCTGTTTGCTGGTTTTTTTTTTTCTTTAACATTAATCTGAAATGGGTGGTGGGCGTTGGCCGAGTGGTGTAAGTCACTGCCTCTGGAGCTGGCTCCTCCTCTGAGGACGCCGGTTCGAATCCCGAGGAACTCGCTGTCACCGTCCGAGCGTGCTTGGCCGTGGCAAGATGAACCTCAGCAGTAAAGGGGGTGGGGCCAGTTCCGTGCACACTGTGCCTCACCTAAAAAATCCATTGCGCAGGCTTATCCCAAAATCTTCGTTTGCGAAGTCTAGCCAACAACAACAACTTTTCTTGTATTTTTTATGTTCTTATTCCTGTTTTCATCACTGTTATGCATTTTTAGAAACAGAAATTTCTGAAAAACAGAAGCAATTCTAGAGCTGGTTCTCATCTCAGTTCTTAAATGACCAGTCTGGAGTCCTTTCATTTAATTGCAATCTATTTCTGACCCTTCTGTATGTGTGTCTATTTATATATATGTGTGAACACACATATTTCCTCAGAGTCTCTAAGTATGTGTACCATTACTGAAATTCATTTCTTTATTAGTGATATGTCATGATATGTCCAACTAATAGTGATGCTTGTGTTGTGTGGGAAAGGTGGCCTAATTTTAATTTTATTGCAAAGCTGAGTAATCTTAACAGAAAACATTTTCCAGATCTTGCAATTCTGTTGTAAGGAACCAGATACAAAGCAACTAGAGAAAGTCCAATTCTTTTTCAGTTATCCTTACAATCACAGTAACAGACCCTTCCTCATATTACTTCAGTAGACCATTTGATGGTGCAAGAGCAATCTTATGTCTTGTGTTTGGATAGACTAGAAGTCTTTCTATTTGAATTTATCAGTATGTTATTCCTTGTATTTGTTTTAATATTAATATACTCAAAACACATACTCATTTGTTTCTTTTGCTTTTGAAATTATGTTTTATGAAGTCTATTCTGGCAAATATAGACATTAAATATTTAACTTCATGCTGTCTCCCAATAGAAAAAAGAAAAAGCATCTGTCATTAAGAAAAACAATGCCTATGCAGTGGCTGTTGCCAACTATGCTCCAAATATTACCAAGGACTCAGTGCTACCAACCATCTCCAAGAGTGCTACAACTGCAGAACCCAACAAGGCAAAACCAGAAGCGAAGCCACAAGAAGCAAAGAAGACATTCAACAGTGTTAGCAAAATTGACAGAATGTCTAGAATAGTGTTTCCAGTCTTATTTGGTACTTTTAATTTAGTGTATTGGGCTACATATTTAAACAGGGAGCCTGTCTTACTTGGCTTTGCGCCATCGACCTAAAAGCTGAATTGCACTGAGGACTCAAAGCATCATTCTAATCAGATAGGTTGTTTGCTATGTACAGTCTGACTAATAACTGCTAATCTGTGAACCATTATGTACAGTGTGTATATAAATGTCTTGTCTGTGTATCTCCAAAGGAGGTACACAGTGTTAACTCATGGGTCTGTAAACAGATAGCACCCATGGCAAATACAGCCAGCTCTTTGAAAGTTAAACCCAGGGGACTTGTGTTAAACTAACATTCAAATATACAGAATTATATTCTCTCCATAAAGTGAAATGAAGATATGATCCTACGTAATTATTTAGGCACAGTATTTTTTTAATTTAAAGTTAAAATATTTTTCTATAAAGTAACTAATTCTACTTTAATGAAAAAAATTGTCATTTAAAAAAGTGATTTTTTTAAAAATGTGTAATTGTTTCATACAATAGCAGTACCCATGTACATAACAGAGTACAGAGGTCGTACAGTTCTACTCTTCACAAACATTCTGGACACTAGTTAGACTGAAAAGGTAGAAAAGATTACTATATGGTAAAAGCCACAAGTTTCTTACTTCTGTCCTCTTTGAAGTTGTTAATAAATCCATCTAATTGATTTCAGGGAAAAGTGCTAATCAAGTTTCCAATATCAACCAACTTCTGCTAGTGAGACTCTTACTATTTTCACTGCTTTATTTATTTGATATTGCTAAGCCAGGTTGTCCGGTTCAGCAAAGTTGGAATTTTTTTTTTGCTTTTTGATTTTGTTCTTAATTGGATTATTTTCAGGTTCATAAAAGCACTCAGAAATTTTTCAGGGTTAAGTATTTCAGTAATATAATACACTTTTTTTCCTTGCCTAACATTGTCCTAGAGCCTGCCATTTAAATATTTACCTGTATTTGTCCCAGGAAGCGCTGTTTTCAAGGGAAGCAAGAACCATGATTTAAGTTCAGGAAATTGTCCGTATAACAAAATTTGCTGCTGCTTTTGTAAATTGCAACTTTACATTTCGCTGACATAACTTTACAACAACTTTGTATACTAGAAATGATTTTGCTAAGATTTGAATGTTATTTTTTTAATAAAAGGTCATGCATCATCAGTAGTTATCAACTGTATTTCATATACACAAATATAAAAAAATTGGAGCTGCCACTGGCAATTTTATAAGGACATTTAATACTATCAGTAAAACTGTTTTTCATCTGAGCCTTTGCAAAGATTCTATATTCCCCCAAAAGGCCTGGTAAATCACAACATAAGAAATATTGTGTACTGTATTTAGATTTTAGTATACTTGGCCAATCAAAAATATTTTGATTCACACATACATTAGCAGTTATTAGTTGACCTTTAAAAATGATACACCTTTATGATGTCTTCTAGTAGAGACATATGTAGTCGTATAGTGTCATTTATTGCAGTTTTGTACAGTACTTGAGTATAGTGCATAAAATAGATATGTTCAGAGTTTAAAAAGAAATTGTACAAATATTTCTAAAATCAAATAAAAGAGTATCTTAAGACATGGAAATGTGCTAATAACAACAAAGAGAAACACTGCTTTCTTTTGCTGTTTTATTTTCTTGCTTTTTCTTTGCTTTTGATGTGATTCTGTTTTGTACTTTGTGTGACAGTATACATGCCAAGGTCACAAATGCATATTATGAATAGAATTAATAGTTAAGACAGACCTGACATCAGTAAAATAAAGACATTTTGTTGTTTATAAATGAAAGGGAAAATCATGGACAAAGTGTGTATCCCTTGAATTCCCTCAAAGTAAACTGTCAGTCTAAACCTTTCTCATCAACAGTAGCTAGAAAATGAGCACTTTACTAAGAACATTAAAATAAAAATATCCTTATTTTCATATATATTTATATGTAAATGTAGATCTTCCATGTAACATGGAGATGTGTGCAATAGTATGATTATGAGCATAAGGCTGGAAGGCAAGCAATAAAAAAAGGTTTTTTCATGGTATAAGTATACATTTTAAAATGTTTCATTTGTAAATTATAAATTATCCCTTCAACATCACATTGTCCAGGTATGAATAAATATATAAATATGTGCATATGTACAAATAATTGTAAATATTAGGAATGTAGAAAAATCCCTTCACTTTTAACTCTGTTTTTGGCAAAGGGCTCTGACTGTACAGTTTAATGGAGGCCCATGCTAAACTGCTCTTGAACTTGAGTAGCTTGATTATATCTTCTGTGACTGAAGTCTCCTTCCTGTGACCTACTGGGATTCTTACCTTCTGTTCACATCAGCAAGATCTAGGGACTCTCCAAGCCTCACTAGACTGAGGTATGAAAAACAGATTTGTGTTGGCCACATCCTAGGTACTCAAAGCCTTCACAGTGTTGAAACAATGTTGTGTATTTCTCCATGGACAACACTCTGTAGTCAGAACTCTCCCCACACCAAATACAAGTGTGCTCAAGTAATGGTAAATTACCTGATAAGGAAGGAGTTTACATCCTTATCCAATAACAGGAGCCCTCAACATTTTTTAACAGTACAAATGTTCTCCAACAAGACATCTTCTCTGGAAAATAACATCTGGGTAATTAGAAGCTGCATGCAAAAAGCATATCTTTATTTTGCACAAGAAGCCTGGTGCTGTCTCGTTTTAGTTAGCTCTGCTGCTACTGGGTTTTTTGGGTACAACTATTTTTTCCTTCATTGACCTTTTTGTGAATGCTTGTGTTATGCTTAGTCAGTCAGTCAAAAAAAAAGGTGTTTATCCCATGCTAAAGATACATTTATTGCACATTTATATAGAAAAGTAAGCATACTATATGAATTCACTCAGTAAAAAAAGAATACATTTTAAATATTAACATGCAGTTATTGTGGGCATCAGCAAGGCTTTAAAGTGGGTATGGTCCAAAGAAGTTTCACTTTCATGTTTAGTACAATTGGTCTACATTAAAGCAAACTTCTTCTGTAGGAAAAAGGAGTCTGCTTTATTGTTTCACTATAGAAACATTTACAGTGGGCAAACTGAGTACATATAAGTTGCAAATTTGTAAGACTACCAACTGGATTAATGAATGTAAATGTAAATATGTAAGTGAATGGAGATAAGGAATACCAGAACACAAGTTAGGCCTTCTTTAATTTAAGTGTGTCTGGGGTTTTAAAGCTGGTGTCACAAATGTACATGCCAAATACCTAGAAGTTGAATTTAATTTGAGTAAAATTTGCTTGTCTTAAATACTTCAAGTAGGGAGAGAGAGAATGAGTGTGAGAAAATGCAAGTCACTTCTCTATCAAAGACTTGCACATAGAATCTACTAGTGAATTTTTTGGTCGACATGTTAATCTAATTTATTTTCTTCATTTTTATTGGGTTAGAGTGTTATATGACTTAAGAAATTAACAGAATATATACACTGTGGTAAACCTAGTTTGGAATTACAGTAATTCTGAATGAGGTTTATGAAATCAGTTTCCAATGTAGTACCAGGTCACAGACTTCTGGATGCATGCGGTCAGTTAATTTAACAGTAATTTATAAATCAGCATGAGAGCTATGGAGATCAGCAGGGTGTAACAGCCAGAGTTGTCTGCTGGAAGACTACATGACAGATTGCTTTTAAAAGAGTGGCTTCCAAACTTCTCAATTACGCTATAGCCAATAAAATTACCTTCACCTTCCATATCTGGGTTAATTCAACTTGTAGCTTCTTCACTGTTGAGCATCTTTAAAAAAATTATTGTCGTAGATGTTCTGAGGTGCAAGCTTTAATTTGGAAGACTACTCATACCACTGAACATTATTCTAAATCAAGGAGCTAATTTGCCTGTATAGTCACGGGTGAAAGCATCTAGACACCGAACGGGAGCATTACTGAATCACCTTCCCTTCCCAGTGGTTATAGGTAGTGAGATTTTTCAAAAGTGGGGTGGTCAAAAACTGTCTACATGAAATCAACTAGAAGCAGCTGCGAGGGGTAGGGATATATGAAGGAGAAAAGAAGGAAAGGGAAAACACAAATGTTTTCTATTGTTACCCTAATCCCCTTTGTTACCACATCAGGGGATTGTGAGGTAACTGAGGAAGAAGCCATTGAGGAAGTAATGTGTGTTTTTGTTGCAGCTTCAGTTCTGAGTCTTCACTACCATGTGTGAGTTGTGGGAAAGAGTAACTCTTAGAGCATATGAAATTTAAATACTTCCTGTATAATTCTGCTGAACTTGAGGGACATGAGTTGTGCCTTTGAAAGTGAGAGGTTTCTACTGACTACTTTGTGAAAACAGACCATCAGAGTTGCATGCATCCTGCCATTTGGGACATCTAGGGTGGAGGGGGAAAAGCAGCTTCAGAAATTAAGTAGAGCTTTGTTAATTCTGTATATTGTTTTCTTAAAAGCATTTACTTTCACTAAAGCACAGTCAGTCGGTGTCCATCCTCTGTACCTCTACTATTCTGAAAGCTTAGTGGTGCACTAGTTTTGCCTTGGCCTTTCACAAAATAGATGAAGTCAATGCTGCTGAACATTTCCATTCCTAACAAATTTGCACAAAAGATTATTTTGGTGTGGCTATGAAGCTATCATCAGTCTGTGCCCGATTACGTGTAGACACATAATGATAGAATGTATAAAGCAATGCAATGAATTTTAAAGTAGAGGAAGAAAACATTTTAAAATAAAGTTAAATAGCTTAATTTAAAAAAACCAAAACAAACACATACGATAAATGTGCAAATGTCTAAACACATCTTGAGTGTGGTCTAATTTGATATCACATATAAAGGTTTTGTCTTGCAGACATTGAAACACTATACTAACTACCTGAATTTATATGCAAGTCAGCTCACACTTGAGTCTCGAGTAAAGGGAATGGCTCTCTATGAAGGAGTGTAGGATTCCTTCCATTTGATCCCAGCAACAAGGTCCCTTCTTCTGGAATGCTCTTAGTGTGAAATATAACTTTATTAAATCCCTTTAATATCTTGATTTTGTTTGTTTGTTTGTTTTAGTCAAGGATACCTCTTCCACCTCATTTCTGTAGATGACCCAAATTCCCTAATAACCAGAGCTTTTAAGTCTATTCATAATCCAACTGTTAATTAGAGCCATCTGAGAATCAGTGATGGACTTCATCGTTTTAGGCCCTTAGTTGTAGGTGTTAAAAGGTTAAAACTTCGTCTCAATGAATGGTAGATATTAATCACATAAAATGTCTGTTTTCCTCTACTTTAAACCACTTAATTTTTCAGATTCAGATCTCTAGGTGAATTGTTTAACTTATGTTTTGGAGTCTGTGATTACATCTTTCTGGAAGAGGATAAACTTTGAGGGCTTAACATCTCTGATGGAGATCAGGACAAAATTTGTACTGAATTTAAAATAAAATGGATTCACATCATCAGGACATTCATCTACATCAATGAAGTCAGAATTTTTACAGAAGAGGAGTACACCTACCAGTACACCTGGGCTCTCCCTTGGACAGAGGTTGGCAAGTCTTTAACCCATGAAAATAAGCCCTTAAAAGAAGAGTCAACCATACTGAAATATAGGACTTGATGTCTGTTCTATTCCTGGTATATATCAATGCCCTTTAAGAATGTTGTCAAAGTGCTATGAGTTAGGATTGGGTGATAACACTAACAAAAAGGAACTCAGAGGATGTTTAAAAATATGCAAGATGATGTATACTCTTCCTCTAGTGTTGGAGTCTACATAAATACATATGATTATATTTTTATTGTTGGATAATTTAAAAGTTCTATTTTGCCTTTAAATTTTAATTCTTTACATAATGTGAATACTTCACTCAGTCAGGGGTTCTGAAGCATATCTATGCATTCTAGGTTTTTACTGATTGCAATGAGTGCTTTCAATCTTCTGATATTAAAACAGGCAAACATCAACAGGTTGAAGTGTTACATTTGTTTTCTAGTACTTTATCCATCTAACTATGCTATTGAGGATGGATGGAAATGGAGAATGGAACAAAATTACTTTGATCAACTGCTTTTGATATTCTTTATTAGATGTTCATTTTGGCTGAATTTATCAGTTTATAGGCAACTGTAGCTTAGCATTTGCATGGAATGCAATGTAGTACTTTACATCTATTAGAATACATATGCACCGTATCTATAAACTGTTAAAAATCAATTTCTAAACACCACCCCTGCACCCTCTCCCTTCCAAATAGTCACTTTGTTAGGAAACATTTGAAGGCACTTTCATTTTAATTGAAGTGATTACACTAAACCTTTTTATACTTTATTTTAAAAAAATAGAAAAAATAAACTGGAGTCTGATTCAGACATGGTTAGCAATTTCTCAGCTGGGCTGGAGTCAGAGAGCATTTATGCATAGTATGACAAATCTACTTTAGTGAGTCACTTAGGCATGAAAATGTATAGTACTTGGAGAGTAGATGCTTACAGTGTATTAACAAGAAATAAGGAAACAGGAAGAATGAAACCACTAATTTTAAAGAAAATTAAACACCAATCAAATATGCACAATAAGAAACTGCATGATAAATGTAAGTATACTTAACTGTGAACATCTACATCACATAAAATCTTCTGGGTGACAGTTCACTTATTTAGTAGGTTTCGTAGTTATAAATAATTTAAAAGGATGATGATATTCTGTAATTTGTGACCTTGTTTTAACTGGGAAAATTGTTACTTTTCTAAAATGTAAAAGAAATAACTGAATTTATGTTTGAATGTGTCACTGCTTGCTGTTGAAGAATATTTATTAACCACATGCAAAATATTGCTTAACATTATCTTTTGTACTTCTTATTAAAGTTAATTTAAATATAGCACATTTTGTATTTTTGTTTTTAATGCTTCGACAGCACAAATATTTAATTCTCTCCATGGCTTTTCTCTTAGGACTTGTGTATGAGTTTTTCATTTGCTTGTTTTTAAGCAACCCATTACAACCTCTATGAAGGTGCTTTTTTATTAAAGACAGAATTTCCCATAGGAAGCAAACAATATATTGGAAAGAAAATATTCCTTATCTTGATGAGAGTTTAAGTTTGTCTATTTATATAATGAGATTACCCTCATGAATTCATATTACACAGGGCCATGTTTTGTGTTTTCAGAATGCTATAAAATATATTGCTTCTGGGTATACACTAACCACCAGTTGATTTGGAACACAAGAAACCTCCTGCTAGACAGCTTGATTCATCAGTGGGAGTAGGGGTAACAAAGTTTACTTGGAAACAACAAAATGTACTGTCAGTAGGCTGTGGCTTTGGTTTGGGGTTTTTGTTTTAAAATTATTGTTTTGAATTCCAAGTCTTTCAGTGCAAAAGCTGTGAATATTTTGGGGATAGTCCTTTCTTTTCTTGGAAAGTTGCATCTTCTCATGAGAAGATGAAGAACATGACATCCTTATCTCCAAATTGGAGAGATGTGAATTTGAAGGGTGGACTGTATATGTGGGTAAGGAATTGACTAGATGGACACAGAGTTGTGGTCAATGCCTCAGTGTTCATGTGGAGGCAGTGACAAGCGATGTCCCTCAGGGCTCTGTCTTGAGATTGTTATTCTTCAATATCTATGTCAATGACACAGACAGGGAGATCCCACACACCCTCAGCAAGTTTACAAGTGATACAACAGAAGGAAGGGATACCATCTGGGGGACCCTAACAAACTTGAGGAGTGGCTCATATGAACCTCATGACGTTCAGCAAGTCCAAGTACAAGATGCTGCACTTGGACTGGGGCAATGCCAGACATAAGTACACACTGGGAGAAGAAGTCATTGAGAGAAGCCCTACAGAGAAGCACTTGGGGATTCTTGATGAAAAGCTGGACATGACCCGTCAGTGTGCACTCACAGACCCAGAAGCCCAACCACATCCTGGGCTTCACCAAAAGAGGAATGGTCAGCAGGTTGAAGGAGGTAAGTATCCCCCTCTACTCTGCTCTCATGAGACCCCACCTGGAGTGCTGCACCCAGATTTGTGGTCCTCAGCACAAGAAAGAGATGGAGCAGCTAGAGGAGGTCCAGAGGAGGTCACAAAGATGATCACAGGGCTGGAGCACCTCTCCTATGAAGACAGGCTGTAACAGCTGGATTGTTCAGCCTGGAGAAGACAAGGCTTCAGGGAGATCTCATTGTGGCCTTCCAGCATTTAAAGAGGGCTTATTAAAAAGCAGGAGAGGAACTTTTTGCATGGGTGGGTAGTGATAGGACAAAAGACAATGGCTTTAAACTAAAAGACAAGAGATTTAAATTAGATATTAGGAAGAAATTCTTTACTCTCACGGTGGTGAAGAACTGGTACAACTTGCCCAGAGAAGTTGTGGATGCCCCATTCCTGGAAGTGTGCCAGGCCAAGCTGGATGAAGCTTTGAGTTATCTGGTCTAGTGGAAGGAGGCCCTGCTCATAGGATAAGCAGCAATGCAGAAAATGGTCTGTAATATAATATATTTTTTTCAGGAAAATTTGAATCCAAAAATCATAGTGTGGTGGATGAGGATTTATTTGTTACAGTATACTTAATGTACAGATACAAAGCAATCAGTGGGTCTGGGTAATATTTACAGAGTCAGCAAATCATAGGGGACCAGAGAAACATTTAACTAGATCCAGCATGGAAAACATTTTGTTGCCCTTTGCATTTGTGGTGGATAGGAGTCACAGTAACAGATGAATATTCATAACATTTTGAATATTGAAAAACAACTCTGCTTTCAAGTTCTCTGCAGATCTTTTGAGACCCTGGTATAAATTATTAAAGAGGAAGGAATTCAATATCACTTCAACTTTCCAAATAGTAGCATCACTTTTTGCTAATGCTGGACATGAGTGGAAAATGCAAAGAATGTAACAAAGGTTTTGAGGATTACTGTTTTGTGCAAAGCATCATATTTAACTGCTGCACTCCTCTCTCTTCCCCCAAGTCAGTTGTTAATATTGGAGGTAGCAAGAACTGGCAGTGAAAATTCTTTCAAGCTGTGAATTGGCTTTTTTTCTTAAACCCTTCTAAAGAAACGCATTTTGCCCTAAAACCCCTTTCTGTTACTTCTTTCTATCACTGCCACTTGACACTGAACAGGTCAATGTTTTCAGAAATGAGAGTGATGGGAGTTTAGAGTCAAACCATGCTTTACATAGCATTATAGGCAGAGTTCAACGGTTTTTACTGTATGCTGTGTCCAATGGTCAATATTCTTATTTAAAAGAAACAAATTCTGACAGTATTAATACACTAGAACAAGTGTCCAGTAATAAGCCAGTGATTAGGTGGTACTGAGAATATAAAAGACCTTGCCATTTATCGGTGGTGAGACCACCTTCACACCTCACACTAAGAGGCAGTGTTAAAAAAAAAAACCAATAAAATTGTGGAAAAAATTCTGCACAAATATAGGAGGAGGCTTCTGAAGTGCATTGATGACAATGTCCTGTCACAGGTGATGATGGAATGAAGGGGTGGTGCACTGCTGCAGCTCATACTTACAAACAAGGATGGCTTGGTTGGGAATATGCAAACCTTGGGTGCAGTGACCATGAGATAGTGGTGCTCAGAATACTTAGAGGAGGAAACAAGGCAGGAAACAGAATTCCAGCCCTTCACTGCAAGAGAGCAGACTGGCCCTAATCTTTGCACAGTTCTAACTCCATACTCTGCCCCAGGCCATATTCCCCTCAGGAACAGACTTGAAGGAGTCCCTTGGCATATGGTCCTGGAGAGAATAGAGGTCTATGACATCTGATTGATTTTAAAACATCTCCTTCTCCAAGCTCAAGAAAAGTACAACTTAGCACACAAGAAGACAAGTGAAGGCGGTGGAAGGCCTGCTGTTGTAGTTTTAGTTATGGGAAGGATTTCTGGTGAATTTTGTCATACTATGACGTAATTTGGAGTATGAAAGACTGCCTCCTGTCTGAGTTGCATCAGGGAAGACTGTACCCAGCATCTTGGGACCTGCCACAGAGGTGGGTCCCTGAAGTGAAGCATCCCAGGAACTTAGAAGAACAGGAGATAAAAGCAGGTGGATGCTGAAACTCTCTGTCTTTGTACCTGCACAGACAATACAAAACTGTCAGGAGTACTTGGTATGCCACAGGGTTGTGTTGCCATTCAAAATAATCTTGACAGGTTGGAGAATTGGGTAGAGAGGAGCCCCATGAAGTTCAACAATGGGAAATGCAAATTCCTGCATCAGAGGAAGAAAGAGTCCAATCATCAGTACAGACTAGAAATAAGTTCTACCAGGACTCCAAGGTCCTGGCAGAGAAGAAACTGAGCCAGCAGTGTGTTGTTGTGGAAAAGAAGACCACAAGAAAAATCTTGATTTAGATAAAAAAAAACCAAACCAACCCAAAGCCATCAAATTAGCAAATTAACGAGCCTCAATAACCAAAGGTAGGAAGGCCTATATGGATAAACATATATTTTAATCTTCAAATCCAGAAACGCTGAAAGAAATGGTTGTACACAGAGAGAGAATATAGTCCATTTCTGTGTGGCAACAAACACAGACCATTATAGTCCAACTGGTTATTTGCTTTCTCTTTTGGAAATGGATGAGCAAGGTATGAGGGGAGCATTGAGCATGACAGAAGACAAAGGATGCAGCACAGCCTGAGTTAACACATGCACCTTGTTATTTTGCCAAACCTGACCAAATTGCAAGACTTCCATTGCCTTTGGTTAATACTTGCTTTCTGATCACAAATCACACTTCAAACAAAGCATATGCAATATCAATTGGCTTAGAAAATAGAATTTAATATACTCAGCTAGAGCTGTAATTCAGTGTGGACCCATGTATATTTCACCAGAAGCAACAGTGATACTTTATAGATACAATATAGCCTGGATTTTGTAATGCAAGTTTGTGCTTTTACCCAAGTCATGAGTATAATAACACGGCAAAATGTATTTCAATGTGAACCCTGAGACACACTGAACAGGGGATATAATTTATACCTGATATTAATGAACCATGCACTATTAGAGAAATGTTCTGCAAAGCAATAGGTCTAAGCCACTGCTTTGTGGCAATTACATTTGTGTTATAATTTGTGAATAACTAAAAGCTGGTGCTTCGATCACATTTTAAAATACCTAGAGCAGGACAGCTAATATTTCTTAAGGCAAATTGTTTTATCAGTGAGGAGGTTTGCTACAAGAAACAGAAATAATGGTACAAAATGTTGAAACATTGTTGAAGCATAATGGTGATGCTAAATGCTTCCTTCCTTACTTAATTTTTTTTTAATTACTTAATTTAATTACTTAATTTATTTATTTATGGCGATATTAGCTTCTGAGTTTGATCAGTTGAACTAAAACAGCAAGTAAGTTCTAGACAAATGGAAGGAATTGGAATAACTATCCAGAGGTGAGGGAAGGGCTTAGTGTAGCTGTGAACTCACATCGTTACATTTTGTTCACTATGTTGAGGTTCAAATCCTTGGCTGAGATCCTGGCCTGATTCCTGCAAGTTTTGAAACAAACTGCTTTTGGCTCTAGAGTTTGTCCTCCAACTTCTTACTAGCATATACATTACATGTAGAAGTGCAGCATGAAGAAATGCATCTTTTCCAGCATTATCAGCATGCAGGTGTAGCTGTTTTGACCTTACTGCTAGGAGTGCTAGGATTCGTACTAATTCTGCAGATTTTTTTTTTCCTACATTAAGGGAGTTTAAGAAAAATTAGCTGCGTGTCTTGCATTCCCACAACAGTCAAGACAGTAGGTAGCTCATCATTATTGCCCTGTTTCTTAACTTGTGTGCTGATGTCTTACTTTACCTTAGAACAACAATTTGTATTCCTTAAAGTTTTAAAGAGCGCCTCTGAATTATGTTGAACATAAAAAGATACAGCACTCCCTGAATCTGCAGACAGTCTGACTCAATAGCTCACTTCTGCCAAGTGTCATTTTAGTGTGTTGTGGAAAAATCAGTTAATCATTTAATTGGTACTCCAATTAAGACAATTTACGTAATTTGAGCAAGGAAGAGGGTTTGTTTCCTCTGCTAGGCTACAAATACATATTTTTAACTATAGTGCTTAGGATACGGGAAGAGGGAAATTGTAAAAAAGAGCAAACTGATATTTATGCAATGCAACACTATTATGAATGAAAAAGAACTAAGTTTTGAAGGTTGTAAGGCAAGGAAGGATATTTAAAAGTACCTTCCAAAGTTATAAAGCTATAGCTCTTATTAATAATACAAACCCTGCCCTCTAATAAGGACTGTTTCCTGTGGTAGGACACATGCTAGAACTGCAGCTACACTTCATTTTGTTATATCTTGTTTTGGTGTTGGTAGAGAGAATTCTTTTGTTTACCACACAAAAGCCAGCACGTGAAAAGGCTTTTCCTGTGCTTCATGACTTCACCTCTATTGCATGACTAGATCTATTACACTTCAATATCTAATGTTTATGAGTCTAAAACTGCATGCAGCAGTCCTTTTAGTGTCAAGATCCTGAAACTGAATCAATGTTTTGCTTGCTATCCATTCTCTGTGTTCACAACGAAAATTTTCAAACTGTCCGTTCACTTTTGTAGAGAATTAATGGTAATCAGATTATTTCTATATATTTTGAGCTAATCACAATGTCATAAAGAACTGACTACTTGAAATTATTGCCTTTCTCACTCATCACACTTGTTGCTAAAGCCTAAGTATGGCTGAAGTGGAGTTCCTTTGTTATCAGGTTATAATAATGGCAAAACTTTTAAAACCTCTAAGCATGATGCATATATCAATATTGTCTTTTATTTCACTGTTGATGAGATAGTGATTATCAAAGCTAAGAGAATAGCCATGCTTAAATGAGAATCTACTATGAGTGATATAGCAGTGTATCTGGGTTATGACTAGAAGTATGTCTCAGCTTGACTTCCCTCACTAGTTCTCATCACAGATCTCCTTTTCTGTTCAGAGTTTCTACTTGGTTTTATTGACTGGATTTTTTTTAATAAAGGTATAGGAGGAAGGAGTTACTAAGGTTGGAGAGACAACTTCTGACAGCGAACCTTCATCGATGGAGAGAAAAGTGTTTGAAGAACACTGGACTGTTTTTCACTATAATGGACTTTGTGTTTTGGGTTCTGTTAAGGGTTTTGCAGTTAATGTATAATTCCCTATATGTTCTGTTGTAGTTGTTGGAAAATTCCTTCTTCTCTCACGGCCTTGAATCCCATCCTGTGATTGGTTGTTTTTTACTGCACTACAGGATATTTCCTATAAGGTTATTTCAACCCCTTGTTTTGCATGCTCCTCCCATGCTCTGCAGTAACTCCACCCCATTCCACCCCCTTCTGGAAAGTTCTAGCTGGACCTTATAGAAGGCAGAACCCATTTTAGTTAACTGCTATTTCTGCCTCACACCTCAGAAGTGTTCCTTCTCCTTTCTTGACCTGGTGTCAGAGCCGTAGACAGTGCCCAGCATGAGGTAGGCCTGAGGACTTCTACCATCTAGAGGACTACCTGCTCCCTTGGAAAAGCACGAGAGGTCAGTGGACTCCCAGCTCCAGCGGCTTCCTCAGCTGAGCTGGGGATTTTTCGCACCTGTCCTTCTGAGACAGGACAAAGAGGTGAGCAGCTGAGCAGTAATCTCCCTCCATAAAATCCCCCATCTCTGCCCAGAAATTAAGAGTTAAAAATCTAAAAATGGGAGCCTGGTTAACAAAAAATGAAGAGGACTTATACAGGTGCTTGAAAGATTTTATCCAAGAACGTGGGCATCCTATAGATAAAGCCTCCATGAAATCTTTATCTGGATGGATTGAAAAACACCACCAAAATGTTCCAGAGAATTTAACGTATGAAGATTGGGACAGAGCAGGGGCTTCTTTGTGGAGAGCAATATCTAAAGCAGACAAAGAAGTGGCCAAAGCCACAATAGGTTGGAGGCTCATTCTCAACATTTTAAAGCAATCAGAGAGGAAATTGTTATCAGAAAGGACAGGGAATAGCGGTCAATATGGGGTTTCGGCATTGGGTCAAGATCAGTACAGAGATTCCCCTACATCACCACATTTGGGAACACAAAATGGCATCACAGCCTCGTGTCAGCCCTCTCTGCACAGCCCTGACTGCCATTTTGGGAGCAGTGCATGTTGCAGGCCTCAAAATGGCTGTGGTTTGGACCTTGCTTCTCAAAATGGCTGCACCAGTCAAGGCCATTCACAAAATGGCAGCTTGACTCCGCCCCCTTCTGGTGGCTGAGCTCCGCCTACTTCCCACCCACCGGAAGTTGATGTAATCCAAAACAGTCACAGACGACAACATCTGGTTTATGGATCACAACATCCGATCCAAGATGGCCACGCCCTTGAGGACCTCGCCAACAGTTCCCTCCAGTTACAACTAATGCAAAGGCCAAACAGCAACACTGAAATGGAACATGACAGCTGATGGGTGTCACCTCGGAAACAAGCAGAGATAGCTAAGGATCTAGAATTTTTAAAGAATTTTCCTGTTTTTTATGATAATGGCACTCCATCAATATGGGAACCAGTCCCATATCCTGTACTAAAGGATGTTGAAAAGGCAATCAAGATAGAAGCAGATGCCTCAGTAACTACACCCTCCTTCACATCTGTTCAACAAGGTCCTAAAGAACCCTTCTTGGATTTTGCAGAAAGGCTAAAAGAGTCCATCAGTCGGCAAACTGCACAAGATGCCTTATTCACCAAAATGGCAGTAGAACATGTGAATGAGGATTGTCAGGAGATACTAAGATCCCTTAGAGACCTGACCCGAACTGACAGGATAAAAGCATGTAAGAATATAGGGTCTCACTTGTATAAGACGGCGCTGTTAACTGAGGCCCTAACTGCTCTCAAATCCTCTGAATCCAAGTGCCATAGCTGTAATAAGCTGGGGCATTTTGAAAATGACTTTTTTTTCAGAGGATTGTACCAAGAATTGTTTTCACTCTGCTTAATCCAGGAACAGTGTTGACAGTTAAGCCTGAAGGCATTATATAACATTCAAGGACCGTTATTGCTTAACTTTTTCCATTTTGCATAAAAGCTATTAAAATATAAAGCAATGTTGAGGCTGTTTAAATAACCCCAGTGTCTGTTTAGCATCCCTTTGAAAGGGTATCTCACTGAATTCCCTTTCTCTCTCCTGCCCCGCCCAAAAAAAGTTTTAATTGAAAGAGCAAAAAGCTATGGAAACCACATCTATTGTAAAGTACAGTACTATAGGGAATAAAAGAAAATGAAAATATGCAGAGCATCTAAGAAAATAATTACTTTAAGACAAAACTAATTGGAAGGAGAGAAATCATCTAAGAATGACTTCAGGATAATGACTCATACAAATTTTATTACTAATTACCAAAAATTGCTTAGAAATTTGGTATATTATTTGTACGTTTAAATATTAAGAATAGATTTTAAAGATTAAATCACAGAAAATGTTCTTGTTTCTAATCTGAACTGCCTTCTAGTCTGACATACCTCTAAAGAATTGATGCTGATCATTTTCTTTTGCAGTGCAGAAAATCTGACTATAAAGTAATATGATTTATTGATACATTTGTACTAGAAAACAGTTCAGCTAAAAGCACAACAGACATATTTCTTGCTGAGCCAGAAATATGATCATTTCAGTAAAGTGTTAAATTAGGATGGAGATGTTTCCATGCTTGTGCATACAATGCAGTTTGTGCAAAGTTTCTCATGGATAGGAAGCACCTATAATTGAAGTAAGTGAGAAAAGTCTTCCATGAGAGAGATCACTGATTCTTTGAGGATTATTTATTAATCATTATTGATATTTAGCAAAATAATAAAAAAGAAAACCTGTATAAATTTTCTATCCTACCTGTTCATGTTGCTCTTTAAAGCATAAAAATATTTAACAGGCACCTGAATTTTAGTAAATTTTATGTGGGATGAGAGTATATATTTTCATTTCATGGACTGTTTCCCTTATTGTGAACCAGAAACTTGGTCTAGATAATTGTCATTAGTTAGAAAATTACAGAGTAACTCAAAGTTATCTCACACACAATGCAGCAGAATGTGAATATCAGTATGTGTATTATTTGTGAATAATTTAAAATAAGTATACAAGTATTTAGAAAAGTTATTGCTAATTTCTATGGTAACTCACATCCTGATAAACTCTCTGAATAAACAGACCCTTAATTTAATTTCTTGCCCCAGGCAAATGATAGTGCAGAAGTCTAGATCTCACCTGGGCATATTTCCCCCTGATACAGGCATGCATGAAGAAGGAGAAAGGCAGATTCTTTAAAATTAATGAAAAAGCATCTGTTTTGTGAGTTGCTCTTCTTCTAACCTTTTGCTTTCCCAAAAGATTAATACTTAGATGTATTTTTTATTTGGAAGCCATACCACAGAAATTTTGGAAGATGGGGATGTAGTGGATTAGACTTCATGCTTAACAGGGAGTTTTTGTTGCAGTTGACTTTTAGAAAATCTTCCTCTACTCAAAGTGTCTCCCTTTTGTTTTTGTGGGCTTCTATCAGATTACAAGAGGCAATATAACAAAGGAGAGGTTATGTAATAACGTACCACTTCAACTAAAATGTATTTCATATTCATTCTTCAGTACTATATTTCTCTTTCATAACCATATTTCACAGTCACTGTAAATAAATTCAGGGTTAGATTGTACCTCTCAAGGTGACTTGTTCAGGATAAAGGCAGTTGCTATTGTGTTTCAGCTCTTTGTAATGCACGTACAAGGCAAGGAGGGTTTGATCAAAAGAAAAATATTTCAGTTTCGTGCTTTTTTTCTCGTAGCGGAAAGTCAGACAAATAGAGAACTATTGTACTTGCACTTTCTTAAAGAAAACTTGCTGAGAAATGGAGGAGAAATAGCTTTTTCCAAAACCAGTTAGTTTAAATTCCATTTCATTAAAGACTTCCTATTTGCTTTTGTTTTTATCCTAACACATTTCATTCTAGTCCTTAGATTAGTTGAAAGAATTTTTCCTTAGTTCCAGGCTTTCCCAGATATTTTCCAAATTTTTACAGCTTCAAGCTTTCCCAAAATTGATTTGTTTAAATTCCATTTGTTTAGGGTTTGGTGGGTTGTTTTTATTTTACTTTGGTTTTAGTTGCTTTCCTGATATGTTTCTTTCTAGTGAATTCCTTCTCAGCTTAGTGAAATGAATTTTTCCTTTGCTTCAATACATAACGTCATATTGCTTTCTATAAAAGTGTGAAAGCTAACAAGAGCATTTCCAAGTCTCCTATCTCCCCTTAAACCCAAGGAAGATTAGATTCAATGCACCTCTTATTTCTGAGACACAGAACTCTGAGGAAGAAACATTTTTGTTTACAGAAACTTCTGCATGCATTGGAGAGAAGTCAATAACAGGCAAACCCCAACTACATAATACCCTTTGCAGATAGTTTGAAGGTATGAAGGCATAAGCATTTATAATATATGTAAAGCCATAATCCTTTTCTTAGCTTTTCTGAATCATCTGAGAAATTCTGCCTGGTTCCCTTAGGCTGGCTCAGTCACTGGCTCAGGGAGGGGATAAATTAGGGGCTCTTGGAGCTGCAGGTGGGTGCAATTACTGGAGCAACCCTGTTCTCCTTTCAAGGCAGCAAGGGGACCACCACTGCTCTTGTGGTGCCTGAGCAGCCAGGTTATTTGCTGTCCCCTCTTCTTCCTTTACAAAATTAATTAAGACTGCACACACAGGATGCAGGTTAGTGTGCTAGTTAGTGTTTCTTCTCCTTTGGCAGCAGAAGAAAGGGTTCAAGTAAGCTGAAATAGCCGCAGTGAGAGTTAATCCAAAAGTCCATGGTGGAAAGTTACAGTGAGTTTTCTGGAGACACTGGGAGAAGTTACCAAGACATAAAAGAGAACATGCAGTCAAGTCAAACAGAGGATCATTAGATGGTTTTTTTCTACAGAAACCAAAATTTGCCCAGGAAGCGCCTGGAGATGATTCAAACTCTTATTCCCAGCAAATCCCATGTTAGCACTCCATAATAAAAATGATCACGTACGTTTGTTGTGTTTGTAAGATAACCAGATGCCTTAAAACTTCCTTTCAGAATAAAATTTCCCCTATATGTGTCAGATGAAAACAATCAGTTTACTGGGTGTATCTTGACAAAGTAGTTTGCTGTATTTTTTCTGTTTAGAAACAACTGGGATTGTTTAAGTATTGGATAATGTGGGAGACAATTAGAAATCGCAACAAGTGTTAAACAGCTCTAAAGGATCTTCTTGGCTCAATAAACTCAAAATATTTTGTTATGGCATATTTGACTTAAATTTATAATATTTTCTGCCTCTTCTAACTTGCATAGTTTTTCAAATTAATACTGAATTGTTGAGAGAGAGTATATATTAATTCTTGCACATTGGACTGAACTCCAAGGAATTCTCTTAAAGCAGATCACATTGAAACTATTCATAAAATACAGCTCAGACTTCTACAATTTCCTTTCCTTCAGCATTTCTATTCCAAATTCAGCTAATCTGAATTGAATGAAAAATAATTTTATTTTGCATGTCCTTCAACTTGCCTCACAAGAATTCTTCCCACTTCCTTTACATGCACAAGGAACCCATCTCTTCTTTTTTCTTTTTTTGTCTGACCAGCAAGAGTGAAACAGTCCAATAATTTTCTTCTCTAGAAGTAATAGCAAAGGAAGGTCAACTTCAAAGTCTTGTTTCCTCAGGTGTCACTTCTCAAGTTTGGTTCTGAAGTTTATGAGGCTTTTGGTAAGCCATGAAGCTCTTCCCTCCAACACTCTAAGCCTCCCAGGAGCCTGCCCACAGTCAAAGCCCTGCTGCTTGTCTTGCAGTTATGGAAAAGTAATTTTTGGGATATTGTGTCAGAAAATATAATTCCTTGGTTCTGCTACAGATTTTTTTTACTTGTAAAACTACCTACACCACTTGCTTGAATTTTATTTTTGTTTTCATTGGCATGAGTATTTTATATTTATTGGCAAAAGAGCGTTTATAAATCATTCTCTGTAGATAGTTGATAGTTCTGTTGGAATGTTAGAGCTGCTGCACAATATCCAGTTATCGCAGCATCTTCAAGTTACTATGTTTAAAGCTCAGCTGGTAACTTTGCAATGAATTTTCAGGGGGAGTGGTTTGTTTTCCATTAGAGAGACCTTCACACAACAATAGGTACAGCTGAGAGATGACTAAGCATTAGTGTTCAGTGCTGTGTAGTGTAAATGATGAGGGAGCACAAGCAGCCTTTTTAAAATCCCAGACACTTCCATTTAGTGTATAAAAAAGACTTGAGGCATATACTATTACCCAGGTAGTGAGTTGTGCTCTGCAAGAACTGTCTTTTAAAAGACTTGTTTGTCTACTATAGTATCCAAGTTATTTTTTTTTTCCCAAAGTGAATTTTCACATTTAGATGTTTTGAAAAAACTACTACTTTAATCTGCTGAATGCTGGATGGTCTCTAAGGGATTTCAGGACACCACTTAGAGTCGGCTTTTATAGCTCTTTTATGCTTTATGACTAAGACAGGTATTTTAAAGTGGAAAGAATGTCTACAAAGTAGACACAGAAAAATAAAGAATTAAAATTATGCTTAGGCAATTCAGAATAGGGAAAGGAACAAGGCAACACATTAATAATTTGCTATATTTAATCACAAGCTACTGTATTACTCCTTTACAGGGAAATTTCCTGAAGATATTATCCTTAAAGATTATTCATTTATGTTAGGATGCTGATCATTTAGAACTTGGGTGAAAGAATCAGACACATTAGAGAGGAAAAAAAGACACCTGGAAAGGATTTTTGAGGAGGTTATGTATTTAACAGGCTGCAATAATAAAAGATACATTATAAAGAAACGTGCTGTAGTGATTGTTGTTCTTCAGTAACTGTGTCTTTATCTGACTGGCCATGATTTTTATCCAGAATTTCATCAGTTCTTTTCATGGGCATTTATTGCTAATTTATAAACACTTGTTTGCCTCTAATAGCAAAAACTATAATTATCAAAGATATAAAAAAAAAAACTTCATTTGGTGTGCATTCCTCACTTTCCTCTCAGACTTGTTGTGATTTTAGATAGAAGTCTTCTGTAGACAAGAGGAAGTTGGACTTCCTGTGCAGAGGGGAAGAGTTTCATCTCAGGTGCTTTATACAAGCAGTGGAAGAGGAACCATGAGTGGACAAACCAACCCTCTAGCCAGACTTGCATCAAGATAGGATTACCTGTTCTGCATTTGCTGCAAGTAGGTCATGCATGCATTTCAGAGACGGACAGGAGGCTAAACGGTGTCTGTATGAGTAAACCGAGGGCACAGTTAACCTATTTGTCTGTGACACAGGGCTCCTTTCTTGTGTGATTTAGGAAGCACCACCCAGTGACTGCAGCTGCCTAATGCTGTGAAGGCTTGTGGTCCTCCCTTGCTATGAAAGCGTGTGCTCTTATCCCTTGCTATCCCTGCTTGTTTCCAGAACATCAGGGACTTGTGGGAAGCCATGGGGCCTTTTCACCTAATTGCCATAATTCTTATTTTTATTGTTATGGCTACAAAGGTGATGAAACAAACCCACTCACTAAGCCCTCATATATGTACAGCTTTTCACTGAAAGAAAAGTTATTGTATTAATTTCTCTATCATTACATTGGATGTATGATTTCAAAAGTGAAAGAATAAATGATACCAGAGATATGCTACATAACTTTAAACAGCAGTACATCCAAATTACAATCAAGGTTAAGGTGCCACAGAAAATGCATTTTTCAGTGTTATTTTTGTATGCATACTAACAAATTTATTTGCTCTTTCTTCAATGGTTTGCAAATTCCAAGTTATCAATCAGTTTTAGTATATATAGTTTGTTTTCCATATGTTGCAAACTTGACTTTTGCTGTCTTTGTTACCTCTACATCTAGTACCACCCTAGTATGTGGCCCTAAGTCTTCTGATGCCATGCTGCTCATGCATTTTCAAGGTCCGTTCTGCATCTTGTGCTTGAATTTTCGGAGACCCCTGTTTTCATTCAAATGTCTTGGAGCTATTCCTTCCCAATAAAGTAATTGGCATTATATTATCATAATCCAGTCAACCATACAGTCTCGTTAAAGGGTAACTCAATGCTTCCTGCCAAAAGTAACCAGGATTACTCTACAAGCACATCTATTTGCATACTGATATGTTTTGGTAACTACTTCTTACTAATACCTATTAGTTATGGCAGTATCATTGTTACTGAAATTGCTTTACCGGAAGAGGAATTTCAGTCACTAGAAATGGAGTAGCTATTTTAAAAAGTTTATAATGGGTTTTTAACTTGTCAGTATGAGTTAGTGGCTTCTAGAGTCAAGAGCAGATTTGAACAGTCGAACTCAAATCCTTAGTGCACTTTGCACATTGTCAAAAGCTGTATAGGATTAACCATGGAGTAATTCTGTTTGAGTGTGTTCCATGTGCAAAATTCATTGCTATCCTGGGTCATAGAGCTATATGGGGATAATGATGGAGAAACATCCAACCTAAGATTCCAGGCTTGCAAGTCTAAGCAATAATTTATCCATCTGAGCCAGTGATAAATAGCTTAGACTGTAACACACTGTCTGTTACTATGGTTATTCATATAGCTATTAAGGTGACTTTTTAAGTTGCTTCCAGAGCAGACACAAAGTAGCCATAGGCATGTGTATGATGAAAGTGGCAAAATCCTACCTGCCTTCAGAATAGTGATAGGTACAGTTAGTTGGGCACATTTGTCTAGGACTAGAAAATTAGAAACAGGAGAACATAGCTGATCAACACATGACTGAAGTGTGTCTACACCAATGAACACAGTATGGGTAACAAACAGGAAGAGCTGGAAGCCATTGGACAGCAGGAAAGACATGAGATAGTTGCTATGATGGAAACATGGTGGGATGACTCACATGACTGGAGTGCTGCAATGCATGGCTATATGTTCTACAAAAGGGACAGGCAAGGAAGGAGAGACAGTGAGGCACTCTGTATGTTAGGGAGTGTTTTAATTGCCTATAGTGTAATGATAGTGATAATAGACTTGAGTGTTTATGGGAAGGAATTGGGGGATGACCAACAAGGCAGGTATCCAGGTATGTTATAAACCACCCAGCCAGCGTGAAGAGGCAGATAAAGTATTCTATAAGCGACTGGCTGGCATTTCATGTTGGCTAGCCCTTGTTCTTGTGTGAGACTTTAACTTGCTGTATGTCTTCTGAAAACTCAACACAGAGGAGAGGAGACAGCCTAGGAGGTTCCCGAAGAGTGTGGAAGATAACTTCCTGAGACAGCCGGTAAGTGGTGCCCTGCTAGACCTGCTATTTACAGAGAAGGGCTGGTGGGAGATGTGGTGATCAAAGGCCATCTTGAGCACATTGACTACAAAATGGTAAGTTTTCAGTTCTTGGTGAAGTAAGGAAGCAGGTCAACAAAACCTCTACCTTGGACTTCCAAAGGGCAGTTACTGGCCTGTTCAGGACACTGATTCAGAGAGTCCCTTTGGAAACAGTTCTTGACAACGAAGGGGTCCAGGAAGGTTGAACATACTTTCAGAAGGAAATTTTAAAGGTGCAGGAGCAGGCCATCCCCATGTGCTGAAAGACAAGCTGCCAGGGAAGATGGGCCTGGTTGAACAGAGAGCTTTCACTTGAACTCAGGATAAAAAATAGAGTTTATGACCTTTGGAAGAGGGGGCAGGCAACTCAGGAATGGTACAAAGACCTTGTTAGGTCATGTAGAGAGAAAATTAGAAAGCTGAATGCTCAGCTAAAACTCAATCTGGCTACCGCTGTGAAAGATGATAAAAAAGTATTTTTATAAATACATTAACAACAAAAGGAGAGCTAAGGAAAATCTCCATCCTTTATTGGACGTGGGGGCAAACATTGTCACCATGAATGAGAGAAAAAGCTGAGGTACTTAATACCTTCTTTGTCTCAGTCCTTAACAGAAAGGCTGGTTATCCTCAGGACAACTAGCCCCCTGAGCTGATAAACAAGGACAAAGAGCAAGCCACTTTGTAACATTTTTCATTGGTCCTGGCTAACCAGAGAGGTCCCAGATGACTGGAGGTTAGCCAGGGTCCTGCCTGACCAACCTCATCTCTTTTTATGATATGTGACCCACCTATTGGATGAAGAAAAGGCTGTGGATGTTGCCTCTGATACTGTCTCACACAGCATTCTCCAGGAAGAGCTGCCTGCCCACAGCTTGGACAGGTGCACTNAAAGGCTGGTTATCCTCAGGACAACTAGCCCCCTGAGCTGATAAACAAGGACAAAGAGCAAGCCACTTTGTAACATTTTTCATTGGTCCTGGCTAACCAGAGAGGTCCCAGATGACTGGAGGTTAGCCAGGGTCCTGCCTGACCAACCTCATCTCTTTTTATGATATGTGACCCACCTATTGGATGAAGAAAAGGCTGTGGATGTTGCCTCTGATACTGTCTCACACAGCATTCTCCAGGAAGAGCTGCCTGCCCACAGCTTGGACAGGTGCACTTTTTGCTGGGATAAAAACTGTCTGGATGGCTGGGCCCAGAGAGTGGTGAATGGTGGTGCATCCAGTTATTGGCTGGTCACATGTGGCCTTCTCCAGACCGCAGTATTGGGGCCAGTGCTGTTTAATGTCCTTATCAATGAAATGGATGAGGGGATTGAGTACACCCTCAGTCAGTTTGCAGACAACACCAAGTTGGGTGGGAGTGTTGATCTGCTGGAGAGTAGGAAGGCCCTGCAGAGGGATGCTCTGAATCAATGGCTGGGGTCAAAGGCATGAGGTCTGACAAGGTGAAGTGCTAGATCATGCATTTTGGTCACAACCCCATGCAGTGCTATAGTCTTGAGGAAGAGTGGTTGGAAAATTTCCTGGTGGAAAAGAACCTTTGGGTACTGGTTGGCGGCTGCTGAACATGAGCCATCAATGTGCTCATGTGGCAAAGAAGGCCAATGACATCCTGGCTTGTATCAGAAATAGTGCCCAGCAGGACCACGGAAGTGATCGTCCCTCTGTACTCAGCACTGAAAGTAGTAGCTGGAATGTGTCTTTTCTATTGGTGCTACATTTATGTCCCAGACAGGGTTAATTTTTTTCAGTAGCTGGGAGGGGTTTTGGCTAAGGCCCAGATAGTTTTTCTATACCACTTTGCATCATTTCCAGGGATGGGGGGGAAAGGGGCTCTTCCAGACAGAAGGGATTACTTCTGGTCAAGAAGACATGGCAGATGGAGCGGTCCAGTATTTATTTATTATTGGGGGCTTTCTGTTTAAATACTTTCTTTTTCTTATACTTTTTGTTTTTAATATTGTTGCTGTTACTCTTTGTTTTATTATCTTGTTGCTGTTCCCAGTAAACTGTTCTTATTTCAATCTGTGATTTTTGCCTTTTGTCTCTCCAGTTGGAGAGGAAGTGGCACATGGTTTTAGCAGGACTACTAAATTGGAGAATACCATTCCTGAACCATAACATTTACTACAAGGGGCAGATCTTATTTTGTTTGAGATCCAGTGTGTGGAGCTACAACAAAGTCCGGGTCTGAGCAAAAACAAAATCTCTCATTCTTGCCATGATTCCCGTATGTACTGGTTTAGAGTTAAACCGGCAGGAGAAATGAATCCAACTCAGATTGGGATTGCAAGTCAGAATAACAATTTAATAAAAGATCACAAAATACACTGATACAGAAGGAAAATTTGTTTGTGCCACAAAAACCAGATGTACAGCCCAGCACAGCGGGACACGAGCAGAAGGAAGCTCACCAAGCCCTGTGCTAAATACCATGTGGCCTCCCTTTCAAAGTAAGAAGAAAGGAAGAAACCTGCTGGTGAAAATGATGGTTGCAGTTTGGTGGCAGTCTCAGTCTGGTCGAGGCTCTGGTCCACCACTGGATCTGAAGAATGATCCCAGTCCCAAAACCCTAAGTTTACATCCGCTTGGGCTCTGATGGAAATGCCCAGTCCTTCCCCCAGGGTGGAGAGTTTCACAATGGATGATTTACTCTGTGAGGTGAATAATGGCATATTTTTGGCATCCCTGATGGCCCATTAGCAGACATGACCCCTAAGGTAGTTGTGAAGGCAGGAAAACTTCCTTATCCCACAGAGGTTCCTAAACACCCATCTTGTAGCCTGAGGGGTTGGGTGTGCCTTAGGCAGCTGCTGCCAATGGTCCATTGTGAGCAGTTCATGAGAAAATGACATAGAGGATTTAGAATACACACCCACACGGTGACAAACTGATCCTGGCTACTATAACCAGGACACCCTAGAGAGCACAACTGAACTTCAAGTAATGGTCACAAGAAGGTTATAAATGTCAAAATCTGGAAGCAGAATTTTGTCTGATGACAACATAAAAATCTAGTGGAAGAAACTTGTGGAATGAGCAAAAGCCAGCAAGGTTCATATTGGGCAAAAGTCTCTGCAGAGCAACAACACTGAAGACTGCCCTTCTATCTTCCTGTCTTTTTTTTGTCATAAGATTTTCCACTCAAACCCTGCACTTTTGACCAAGTGGACTGTGCACATCTAGCTCTAAAATTCAGTGAGGTAGTTAAGAAATTGTATCAAGTCACTGGTACTATAGTGAATACTTCGAAGAAATTCTGGGATGAAATAGATTCAAGTTGGAAAAATGGAAGTAGGAGTATCATCCTCTGAAAATCTTTTCATAGCAGAAACAGCGTGAGGCAGGAGGAGCTGCAAACTCCGTTTTAAATAGACCTTCAAATCCTGGTATTGATCTGGAAGGAAGTGGGAACTATCATGGAATCACAGAGTCATAGAATATACTGAGCTTGAAGTGACCCACAAGGGTCATCAAGTCCAACTCCTGACCAGCACAGAACCATTTCCAAGAATCACACCATGTGTCTGAAAGTATCATCCAAACACTTCTTGAACTTTGTCAGGTTGGTGCTGTGACCACTTCCCTGGAGAGCCTTACAGAAGTCAGCAAATGGCATAATGTATTGCAGACCACTTCCCTGGGGAGCCTGAGTGCTCAGTCATTCTTTGGGTGAAAAACCTTTTTGAGGTATCTACCCTAAACTTCCCATGACTTGGCTTATGCTGTTTCTTTGAGTCCTGTCACTGGTCATGACAGTGAAGAGATCGGTACCTGCCTCTCCATTTCCCATTGTGAGAATGTTGAAGACCACAATGAGGGCTCTTCTCAGTCTCGTCTTCTCCAGGGTGAACAAACCAAGTGACTTCATCTGCTCCTCACATGGTCTCTCCTCTAGTCCCTTCACTATAGTTGCCTTCCTTTGGATGCTAATAGCTTAATATCTTTTTCTCTTTTTTTTTTTACTCTGATGCCCAAAACTGCATGTTATGATAAAGAACTGTGGAAGACAGATGGTGGAAATTCCTCAGCTATGGGACACTGCCAAATTCTGCACAAATGGCAGCTTCTACTCAACACCTGTCATAAGCCTGTGGCACACTGAAACTGGTATCTATTAACGTACTTCAGTCTTTGTGATACTTCCTAAAAAAGAAAGGTAAGCCTCTGGGTGGACAACATTTTGCTAGGAGCTAATGAGTATTAAATGGTATAAAAGGATTAGTAGTTTAGAAGTAATATTTCCAGGTAAATGAGATACAAAACAAAATAGATTAGAAAATTAAATTACATTTTATTTTATTAAATCAAATTAAATTATAATTTCCCCCCCAGACTAAATAAAGAATCCATTTTACATGGTTAATACAGTGTGACAGCTGAGGTGAAGCTTCACAAAAACATGCAATGCTTTTAACAGCTATTAGGGAAATCAAAGACTGACATAGTAAATATCATTTGCAACACAGCTGAAGCAGTAGAGGTACCACCAATCTTGTCAGTGGTATTGTTTTAGGAGATGCTTTCAAGAGAATGGTTGAACTAGTGCAGAGAAGGATCATTCTTAAGAATAATAATCATCAATGATACAAACTGAATCAGCTGTTTCATCAGTCTCCAATCAAAAGTGTGAATTGGTATTGATAATGATAACTGAGAATGGCCTTTCTGAGATCATATGATAAACCAGAATTCTCCCACTTTCAAAAATAGTTGATTTCTATGTTATTCACCAGAACTATCTCTGCACAGCAACAATTTTTTGTCATGCTAGAATGATGAATTTTCATCATATGCAAAAATTAGAATATCCAAGTCAGTGATTAAAGACAACTGCAGAAAAAAAGAGTTTGTGTAGGAACAACAGATAAAAGACTAAGGGTCTTCTTAGACTAAGTCCTTCTTTCTGGTATTGTTTGATAGAGAAAAATAGTCTTCATTGTTTTTCTTCTATGTTAAAAAAAAAATCAAAGCACTTTCATATTGATGATGCAATGAAGTAGTTCTTAAAACATACCCTGAAATACATCTTTAAAATATTGGCAGACTTCTGCATTATGACACAGTGGAATATGCCTACATATTTAGCCAATGTGCTAATTTATCCCAATGCTGCTAAATGTTGAAATGTTTGATGTCATCAATAAATTATTTTTGATAACTGACAGGATTTTCTTTTCACAATCTAGTGAGAACCTGTCATAACAGACTACTTAAAAAGGTAGGGTTTTTTTACTTTTTCTCTCAGTCATTAAATTTGGAAACAAAACTGGTTTAACATGAAGTATATTGACCTATTCCTACCACTGCAAATAAATCTGTTGACCTGACAGCTGAGTTTATACCAAACTGTATGGTAGGATAGTTCTATTTGTTTATCTAGTGAATATACAATAACAATTAAAATGATTTGAAGCTCAGACAGATCTCTGCTTATTTCCCCAGTAAGCACAGGAGATAGTGATGACAGTGATGTATTCAATATGGAAATTAAGCATTTGTTTCTTAAAGTGCTGTATAGTAACCAATAATTGGAAGATGGAAAATGAACCTTAAGAAGAGATGGAGATGCAAAAGAAAAGGACAAGTTTAGTGCAACTTCAGAGGCAGCAAAATACAATCTAATATATCAAAAAGCAATCTCTAAATATCTGAGGCTTTTGTTGCAATCAAGAGGTCTAGAGGTCAACGAATAACAATTACAGAAGTTCAGCAAGTAATATAATCTATTGCAGAGAGAGTGTTAATGTTCTGGACAAGCATTATATCACCTTTTCTTTAGTTTGCTATAGGATTCTGTTAGTAACAGTTTAAATTGGCATTCTGGAGCAAACGTTTTTCAATTATCAGACAGACCAGTCTTATGAAGAGAACTTTTTATCTCTTGCGCTTTTCAGATTAAAACACTTCTTATATTCTGAGGAGGATTGGTCAGGACAGGGTATGCTGCAAAGCTACTTTCAACTTTCAACAAAGGCTGAGCCAAGTATCAACCGAATCTTTTTGAAACTGGAAAAAGTACAGACCACAGTCTTTGCCTGCCCCATTATTTTTCATTTTCACATGTCTTTGTCCTCCTGATCTGGCTGGAACAGTAAGTGCTCACAGTAGCAGGGTAGCACAGCTGCCCTGTTAGCCTCTAACAAAATAAGACCAGAGAGATAATCAAATAGTATTCTCCCGAGAGTATCCTATAAGCTGTGAAGTGATTCTTATTCTTTCTATTTGAAGGGAATTTCCATCCTACCTGGAGAGCAGAGGAATCAGCAAAAAGAAAAGATTTCTTTGCTATATAATTTCAAAGTATGGGAGCACATACATTGGCAGGCCATTTTGCCACTACTCATGCCAGAGTCCTAGTCCTCTAAATAATTCACTGTGGCTTTGGCTACAATGGCAAATACTGTGGTGAAATGGAAGCAGGTCTTCAGAGACAATTGGTTGGTACTGAGAACTCACCACCCACATTAGGTGTGCTTTGGAGGGGATGTACTTCAGACTAGTACTAATCTAGTTCCATAGACTGAAGTTCCATTAGTGCTGGAGCGCAGTATGTTCGAGCAGTCCCAGTAAGCACATCCAAAAAGATGCTGCAATCATCTTTATGTACTCCAAGGCCCAGTTTTGTACTCTTTGTACATGTGTGCTACTGTGGTACGCTGAGTTAAACCGTGTCTCTTCCTCAACAGAGGAAACAGAGCACAGACTGGAGAAGAGTTTGAATAGTGCTCACTTCCTGTCCATGACATTGGTGTAATCCAAGCTGGACTTAACTTTCTAAATTAACTATAGCACATCTTGGTGCTGCAGTCCCCTGTAAGACTCCTTTCCTAGTCTGCAGCAGACTCATGCCTCACACTTGAGGTATCCCTCTTTCCACTGGTCACCATATTCCCTAGCAAAGTCCACTGCCTTTGAAGATGTGTCTTGACAGATGGGAAATCCAGGTTCCTGGCCTCTGTTTTCTGGGAAATTGTCTGACAGGTGAGGGAGAGGCAAAGATAAAACTGTGCTCCTTGGGCAAAGAGTTAGAGATTGTGGATTTATGACCTGTGAAACAGGAAAGATCAAAATGTATTTATTTGCTGTTTTCTGGCTCACACTAAAAATACTTGAAGGTCTAGTGAAAGGCAATGACAATAGTAATAGACCAAGGGAATGTCTGTGATTTGAAATTTTCTTTTTGTACCGAAGCATTTCAGCCTGGTTACCATAGATCTGTCTACAATTAATTTTTCATTTCATCATATCTTAAATGGAGAGGAAGGGTACATGCCAAAGGTAAACAGATATCATCTTTTATGCTATAATACTTCCTCTTCCCCGCATGCAAAGACAGGTGCAGTCTTCTTCATCCATTGTTCTGTACTTGGGATTACTTCTCTTGCTTAATTTTTAAGTGCATCTAAAGCTTTACTGTTAGTAATCATTTTAATCAGTAACATGAGTGAGAAGTTAAATCAATGTATCATAGATGAAATCTTAATTAAAATGGTATTTAGTTATGAGATGTGAGAGTTTTATAATTTATTTTCTATTAAGCTGTTGACTGTTTCACCAAAAGCAATTATTTTGTGGGTTTAATCACAATATAAAAGCTACACTGAAGTTACATTTCTCCATTTTTCTGTTGTCCTCCTGAGGATATCCTCAATCCTCAAATTTGAAGGCCCATTTTAAAAGGCTAATGCCAAAATTTTACATTAATTTTCTTTGTTCTTGATATGATTTTTATCTATTGCAATAGTAGGCTACTATGCTGTTTAAGATAGCTTTCATGAGTTTTATTAGAGTAAACATTCAGGTAGGATTAAGCATGATTATAAGTATTTAAAGCCACTTTTTCTGAATTGCTCTGAGAAGAATGGAACTGTTTTCATTTGGGCTGCAAGTTTTAAATATTATGCATGTGACTCTGCACTTCTGTTGTGCTTACTCCAATGCACAAATGATGTGCATACTTTTTGAAAATGTCTATGTCCACAGCAGGGAGATTTGACTAGATGACATTCACCAACACAAATTATTCCATGATTCTATAAATCTAGGGGGTAAGGTACACACAGGAAACTGCTTTGTGAATCCACAGTTAAGGTCTACATTTGCAATTTCACAAAAATGTTTTGAAGACATGACTGCAAAGGTCCTCAAACTGTTGCTGTTCTATGTGCTTTTGTTTTGAGGGAGGTCAGAACACCATAATAATTTCTTCTTCCCTCTCCACATATTAGATACCTTTGCCTTCAGCAGGGTAAGTGCTGCTTACATAACTATGTGAGAGTCATTAACCTCCCTCAAGCACAGTGAATGAAGATGGGCCATCAACTAAGGCTAGGTTTTCAAAGCTCTTACGGACTCTAAATGATATGCAGGCACACAGATCTCACATCAAGTCTCTGTTACTGTCCGGGAAGTAGCTATATCCAAGAGAAACAGAGAAGATACAGGATGTCAGCTATGGAAAATTACATATGAGTACTTTTAGGTTCCTCAGTGGTCTTGAAGAATTAAATTTTGAAGAATCAAACTGCCCTTTGATACTAAGTGTGAAGGCTGCCAGGTGAAAAATACAGGGATATTAGCTATTTATATATTAATGTGGGGGATTTTTTCCTTCTCCTTCTATTTGGACCTCAGCTTTAAGCATGAAAATTCTTTCTCATGTTCTTTCAGATAACTTATACAGTGTAGGTACCTTGAGGTTGAAGAGGTGGCTTCCAAACTGGAAATCAAGAATTTGTGCTAAATGCCTTTGCTCCTTTTACAGTGTCTGAGGGTTAGGTGTATTTCTATGGAATCCAAATCAATAATTACACTTCTAAGAAGTTAAGGAACTGATAATCTACTCTGCCTATGGTTTAGAGATCTTTTACATTGGATTATCCTGTTACCTTGCACTCCTCAAATCTGGAAGTTAGAAAGATTTCCAGTAAGCTTGGGCAGAATTTAGGTGCTGAGCTGATCAAACGAGTGCTCTTCTGGCTGTTTGTATGGGTGTTGCTCTATAATTCTGGAGAACTTTCAGTAAAGTGTATATATGTTATCTCTGGATCTTTCACTATTAGGTAGAAGCAGAGTTTAGAGCTGGAATGTGATTTTACATTTAGGTACTTAAAATCTTTACTAAATTCAACTTTTGGATTATTTTTCTTTCCGTTTGTCAGCATGCCATCACTTCCCATTTTATAAACTGATATTCTACACTGTGATGAATTAATATTCACTATTTTTTTCTATAGATTCAACCAAACTGAAACTTAAATCTATAATTTTTTCTATTTTTTTTTCCTCTTTGAAACCATTACTTCAGTGAGGAATTAGTTAAATAAAATAATCTCAAGAGCAGGTTTGTAAGAACTCAAGATTCATCTTTGTAACATGGAAAATTAATCACTTTGACAGTAGTCTCAAGAAGTATCTGAAAGATGACATTACTTTCCTACTCACCCTAGAACTATGCAGCTCTTTTAACAAATAACCAATAGACTTAAAATAGTCTTGAAAGACCATGAATTATGAAGTCCTGTTCTTCTATTCATAGACTCATTAAATATGACTGAAGAAGACAGAAACAGTGGTTTTCCTAGCAGAAACCATTCTGGTTTGTTCCTCCTTAGTAATAATAGTGATTTGAATCCTACAGTTTTGTTTAACCTTGGTCAATTTGCTGTTTCTGAAGTGTTGCCTAGCAGGTCTGAAAAGACACTATTGACTCCTTTCTTCACCTCTGTGCCTATTTTCTTTTTCTTTTTTTTTTTTTTTTTTTTTTTTTTAAAAAAAACATTNAAAGACAGTCTTCTTACTCTTAGCAGCAGAATGTGCTTCCAACTGAGAATTTAAACACTGTTGTTGAATTAGTAGTCCCAGTACCAAGCAGTTGACAAATATCAGCAGTCCTTAATAACTAACATACTGTCCTTCAGTGTATTATCATATATGAGCATTTCCTTCTTTGGATACCCAACGAGGTAATTTGCTCAGCTTTTCTTTGATATTCTCTTTTCCATTTTGTAGTTTTCATTTATTGATTCTTTTGTTTTCCTTAGGAATACTTAAAATCTGAGTTGATTTCTCGTCCCTCAAGTTTTCTTCTGCTGGTTAAAGATTTTTTATTATTTTATTGTCCCTGTTTGCTTTTCAAAACTTTTATACCTATTTTCCATCTGGTGTTTCACTTACTCATGGAATAATTTCTTCTTCTAATTTTGAGAGAGCTGGATTTCTATTCTTTACATAAAAGTACATGAAAAATTCAGATTTGGGACTATCTGAAACCAGCTTTTCCTGGTGTCATCCTTACTCTTGTATCATTTGAGAAATCCAACTGGTACTGGTCTTATTTTCTTTTCTTTTTTTTTTTTTTTTT
>VXAU01002551.1:180335-297768 GCA_013399695.1 Formicarius rufipectus
AATACTCCTTTTATGCACCTTAGCAGTCTAAACCCAGAAATCAAATTAACAATTTCATTTTCTCACTATTCATGATATGTGTTATTTTAGCCATAATCTCTCATCTCTCCATCTCTTTCAGAGGTAGTAAGCTGCTGGATCTACACAGGGGTGAAATTAAGTTTTTAAAGAGATGTTCCAAACTGCTCACATAGAAAAAAGATGACTTGGAATCCTGTAAGTACACTTAAACTTCTTGTAACAAATTTTCTCAGTAGTCACTTTAATTGCTTCATATCTTTCGGTGATAGGATGCAATTTTATAGACTGGTAAGCCAGGTTTTCATGATTCCACAAGCAACAGAATGCAAAGAAATAAGAAGCATTAATTGGATATTTTGCAAAATGCAATCAATTTGAGAGATCAATCCATAATAAACCTTAGAACCACGGCTACTTTCAGGGCAGAAGGACTTCCCAGAGAGGAAGGGACTTGGGAATGGGCTGTACTTATTGTCTTCCTGAGGGACAGAGTAATTCTGCTCCGCTCCTTGGAGCTAGAGCCACCAGCTGCAGCAGGGGAGCTGCTTCTGCACATACTCTGTAATAAATGCATATGCTCTCCTCTGAGCTCATGCCTCTGCCATCATGCTAGGACGCTGCCTGCTGTGTTAATCCACCAGTAAAGAGACCTCAGGTCATACAATAATATGTGCCTTTACCGTCTGCCAGTACCCACAGGACTGGCTATTAATTTTCAAGTCGTTGAATTTTCACTTAATGTACTGCAGCTCTCTGAAGCGTGGTGAGTTTCTTTAACCATTAAAGCAGCTGTAAGCAGTACATATAAGATAATAACCAGATGATGATGTGTAAAGAAGACAAAACACTGCCTTTCATCGGAATAACTATTGGATGGGGGATTATTTACGTTTCTGTGCAGTGGCAACTTGAAGGAGGAGGATGATGATGATGATTACTAGAAAACGATTTGCTCCTTATGCTACGAGCAGGTTGCACAGGTTACTCCAGAAGTGCCCCATAGAGAGCTGCGAATAGGGGCATCTCCGGGGCAGGGGCTTTGGTTGGGGAGAGATTCAGGGGCCATCCGATCCTGAAGATGAGAAAACAAATACATGTCTGAGAACTGGTCCCGTCGGGACGTGACCGCCCTTCCCCACGGCCAGGGCAGAGTGCAGAACCTCCAGTCGCCTCCGTCACCGCGGTGCTTTCCCTGCCTCGGATTGTGAAGGGGGAGTTAGGGGGAATGTGTTTGGTTACTTTCCCGCGTAAGTCTCCTGAGACAGGTAGAAGAGGGGAGCAGTCGAGAGGAGACAAGCAGGAAAAAAAGAAGGGTAACCCCCACCCCCAAACCCGCGTGGTTTGCATGCCCTGGTGCATTTTACAGCGCGGCATCGCGCATCGCCCGCTTCCCTCCGCACCCCCGGGGACTCCACAGCCGCGTAGAGCCTCCTGCAGCCTCCGGGGCTGCGCCCATCCCGTCTCGGGAGCGCGCAATTCCCGCGGCTACCCTTGAACGCCCAGCATGCCGTCTGCCTTCAGCACAGCTTTAGGGATCGCGGCTGGAGGAGTGTGCTCCTTCTCCTGTGGACGAAGGAGGGGCTGTCGGATGCCCCTTTCCCCGCCGCTGGGGCCGCTCTCCCCAAAATCTCGACCGTGCCGGACGCGGGGCCATGCAGTCCCCGCGGGTGTCCGCGCACATCCCCCGGCGCTTCTGCTCCCGACTGCGTGTCTCCGCTTGGCAGGGCCGAGGAACTGACTCTCGGATTGCAAGCCGCCCTCCGAGTAGCTTTAAAAATAGAAATAAATAAATATATGTTTTATAGTAGCTTTAAATATATATTTAACGTTTTATATATTCTGAATATTTATATATGCATATATACATATATGTATGCATGTATGTCTGTGTGTGTATATATCTACAAGGTCTATTTCATTTCCCTCTTCGGAGAAAATACCAATTCACTACCACCCTTTCTCCCAAGCATGTTTCCCTTCTAGTAAAAGAGGCTCCACCTCTGCCAGGGATTGATTCGCCCAGCAGTTTTTAGGATAATTTATGGAGCAACCTGATGAGCCTATTGGGCGAGTTGGTCGTTTCTTGCAGAGTGGGTTTCTACCTGTTTGGGTGTTTTACCCTTCCTGTCCCCTCCCCCTGCCTGCCGTGTGCCGGGGGCTGGTGGGATTGGCAGGGTCGCTCTGCCTCAGCCTCTCCGGAGAAAACTCGGGGAAGGGAGGTCGCCTTCACGCTCATGGATGCATGGGGGGCCCCCACGCCCCACTGGAGCCGCCGCCGCGGGGCGCGGCTGCTGCTGCTGCTGCTGACCGTGCGGCTGGGGAGCGGGTGAGTACAGCGGGGACCCCCACACCTGACCCCGGCCGGGGGCCGCCCAGCTGCGCATCGCGCCCGGGGCTGAGCTCGGAGGGCGCCGGGCGGGCTGGCGGCAGGGGCAGGGGCAAGGGGGGCGGCGTGCTGCGCCTCCAAACTTCAGCGGAAAAAGGTGCCGGCGCTGCCGCTGTGGCTCCAGCGGGCTACTGCGCAGGGACCCGGCACCGGCAAAGTAAAACTTCAGCCACATCCCACTTGTTCGCTAGGCTGGATGGCGAGTCCAGGCTCGGCTCGGTGCTGGGGAAAGCGTGTTCCCACCATGCTGGGGTGGGCGGTGGGGTCGGGCAGCGGGTGGGGGGAGCCCCGAGCCTGGAGCGCAGCGAGCTCCCCGCCGCGGAGCCGCCCGAGCCCGGCGCGGCTGCGGGCACAGGGGCCGGGAGCGCGGCTGGAGAGCGGCCGCGGCGCTGTCCGCGCCTGCAGCGGGGCGTGCTGGGCACTGCTCCCGGCCACGGCACCTTCTCGGTGTGCTCCCAGCGCTGCCGGACATCCCGCACCGCCTCCTGCCTCCGCAGCTCTCGGGAGTGCGGTCAGGCTGACACGTGGAATGGGGCAGGGCAGCTGCTGAAGTCCCTGAAGTTGGAAACGTGCCTTTTAAGGGAGTTAGAAAATTGAGCTGAAGGACAACAGTTTGATACAGCTGTGTACATGTGTTCTTAGTACCTATAACAACGAAAAACAATCTGATCATTCAACTCCATTAATAATTCAGCACTAATGTGAACCATTCCACAGGTTATGCTCTCAAGAAAAACACAAATCAGACTGAACGTATATTTCACTGTTGCCCAGCGTGTCTTTCTTTTTAAGGATAGACCAAATTATTATTCTAAGAGGATATGCAAACGTGTAGTGTAAAGGTTGGGGGGAAAAAAAAAGGACAAAATCTGTTAAACATTTTATACAGTCTGTCAGACTCTAGACCCCTTTCCCATGCTGAAGGATGATTTATCAGTCTGTGTGAGGTGTGTTGATCTCATCACATCTCTCATCTTCAGAAGGCTGCTGTGTTGTTCTAGTCAGAAACACCACTGATTATACTTTTCTTATCTGTGTCTTTTAAAACCCTGGTATATTATGGAAATATTTTTCAAAGGCATTGATGAAAATTATACCAGTGCAGCTGTGCATCTTTAAGATGTTTCTTAATGATCATAGTGTACCTCAGGTATGAAAGAAATTATCAAGTGGTTTGAGAGAAAAGATTATGCATGCTCATTTAGCAGTTCAAAGACTTTGTTAGAAAGGAGTACCACCTAAAAAAAATATAAATTATTTTTCTTTGACAAAGTGTGGTTTGTATTATAGGACTAGGTGTAGATTATTATGTATGCATCTTATTAGCATTAGTATTTATAAACAAGTTGATAAGAAATTCTCAGTGAAAAAAAGAGGCAACTTACATGCATTATTTTATTCTGTGTTCCAGGACATCTCCAATAAGATGGGACCTTTGGTATAAATATCTGTTTATCTGAATCAACTATTTTCAACCTTACCTTTTATTCAGAGACTACATGGAAAAATGATGTTCGAAAGATTTATCTTCCCCTCCCTCCTCCCCCCTCCCCCCTTTTTTTAAAATGGCAACAAATGGATATGTTTTGCAGATCATGATTCACTGGTGTGTAGTGCATTGCAATTCAGGGGTGCTTGCAGAGAGCTCAGGACCTGTGGTGCCCTTTAACAATCTACCACAAAGTAGGATGGAAATACTATTTTTCTACTTCTTTGGATGCTCTCTCTGCCTCTCTGTCGTTTCAGCCCAAGATTTTCCTTGAAGTTCAAACTAAAACACAGGAGTAATGTTTTTCTCAAGAATAAACCATGATGCACTAGTTCTGTTTCTAGTTTTCCTAAAAACATCTTGCAGGAGCCAACCCACCTTTTCAACACATACTTTTACAAGATTGCAAATTGCATCACTTTCACTATGCATTTATATGCAAAGTGCTTTGTGCTGGATGTGAGTAAAGTGGCTTCAGCTATAACAAATGGAGCTAAAGCCTAAGCAAGGACACTGGAAGTTTAACCCAACGAAGAGTTTATCATTTTAAGGTACTGCCCCAAAAACTGTAGGGTAACATTATGCCAAACTTTTCTCATAAAGGGATTCGCTACAGTTGAACTCTGGCCCATAAAACAGTTGTTTACACCCTGTTCTTCACCTACAGCACAAACAGACCAGAATGGCCAATGCATTTGATGTAACTTCATGAATCATTATTTTGGATGACTACTTTTGTGAAAAGCAGACATCTCTTCTGCAGCAGAAACTGGGCTATGAACCTTTCTATAAGGTACGTGCAGGGAAAGAGTAGTTACCCAGCAGGCACTGCAGTCCTGAATGTTCGGCAAACCCATTATTCTTGTTCATTAAATTCAAATAAACAGATAATTCATAGGCAGAGTATAAGAGCTGACAATATAATTATTTCCTTAGTTCCAACAATACAGGTGCAGCATGACTGTAACATTTCTTCTAATTTATACTGTTTTAAATTATACGTGCAGGTCAGCATACCTAACAGTATATTGTAACCTTAACTTAATTTTGGTCATATCTTCCCTTCAGTTTTGTAATCTGATGTTCTAAAAGCAACTATAAACGCTCTGTTGAAATGTAACTGTCAGAACTGTCAGCAGGTACAAATGACAACTAATATTTTCTTTTCTATTTCAAAGTATCTGTTAGGAAAATATATAATACGGCCTAAATTTTCTTCTCATATAAGTTCCTGGATCAGAGTTAAGCCTGTCATAACAACGTTGGTTTCTTAGTGCTTGATAATAGTGATTTACTGTTTCATTTGTACATCTGTGATGTTTATTCTTT
This sequence comes from Formicarius rufipectus, assembly GCA_013399695.1. Classification (NCBI taxonomy): domain Eukaryota; kingdom Metazoa; phylum Chordata; class Aves; order Passeriformes; family Formicariidae; genus Formicarius; species Formicarius rufipectus. The sequence goes on from VXAU01002551.1 coordinate 185,561, forward strand.
ATTCTCAATCTTATGTTCTTTCTTCATAAAGTGACAGTGAAGAACTTGTTATTAAGCAGTCCCAGTGGTTTAAAATAGAGTTTATTTTTTTAAAGTTTGTTAATATTTTCTTTCATTAGAATAAAGTTTAAAGAAACATGAATAATTAGAAATACTTATATTCTTTGCACATAATCTTCCTACAGTGGTTTCAAGGAAACCTTCAAACTCTGTCAATCTGTTAAGAAAAAAAGGCTATTAGCAAATTGAACCAAATTTTTAATTACTTCCAGCTTTCTTTTTGTTAAATATGCCTAATGCTACAAAGAGCACCCTTGCTACCAACTCAAGCTTTTGTGAGCTGGCCAGAAAAGAAGCACTGTGTTGAACTTTTTTTCAGAATACAGAAATACAAGGTGGTCCACAGAGTTGAGTATAAGGGTATTAGGGGAATATGTGGAGTTTTGGTTAAACTGTAAAGGAATTGTAATAATCTGGGTCAAATAGAACAGTTTGCTTCTGTGACCAGTAGGTAGGATCACTTAAATGGACTAGGCATATGCACTGTTTGAAAGTGAGTTGCTTTGGTTTGAGCTATCATATATATAAAATAAAAGAGCCACGGATGTTGAACTCACAGAGAACCAAAGGTGAGCATCTCAGGGCCCATTGTTGTACCATTTATGAGACAAGACCACTGGCTCTTTTTTAATTACCTGAATAACCCTGTCTTGGACTGCATACTAAATTGATCGTGTCCTTGAGTACAATAATGATATAACCTATTTGTTAAAGAGGAGCAGAGACAACTGCTAATTGTAAATGACTGTGATACAGTGTCAGGAACCTTTCAAAGGGTAGTGGATGACAATGGCGCTAACTTCTATTTCTTAACAATTTTTCTGAATGGTGATAATTTGTACGGAGTAATTCAGATGCAGTTGAATTAATTTGGACATGACACAAAAGTCCTGATTCTGCACTTTTACATGTGCAAACGTTTTTAATAAGAGTAAAAATGGTATAGTGAGTTCAGTGGCCTACGTGCCTATGTAAAAACTTGATTCTACATATCTAAACTTAAAATGGTAAATCACACAGCAACAGTGAACTAACAGAGGTAACTAGAGAGACTAGAAAGGTCATCAGGAGTTCATCAGAGTAGAACATATTTCAAATAAGGTGGAAATCTCAGGAATAAGGAAAAGATGGAAATAGTTTCTGAAATATACTTTAATTGATGGGTGTTCCAGTCAGTAGGATCTGTTGGGACAGTCCAGGCTTATATGAGAATAAACACAACTGAAGAATTTATCCTGGCTTCTGTATCAGGTTTGTTCCTTCAGTATAACTATTCTAAGTCCCTGGATAAAGACATGATGAGAAGGAATGCAATGAAGAATTAGTATTTCTAGCCTGAGGTTTCTCTGGCTTCCAGCCAGTGGATCTCCTGCTTTCTTCTGCTAGCAGAAAAAGCCTATTTCTTTCTCCCATTGCCACCTGTTACCTCTGGCTCAGCCACTGAATTCCATATCTATCTCTTTGTGGGGAAATCCAGGTCTTGGTTGATACCTCTGGTTCTGCAGGGTAGCCTCAGGGTGCAGACCAATGGCTGCAGATGCTCATCAGGAACAGTGTGGTCTGCATGCATCCAGTCTTCAACAGGAAAACCAGTCATCAAAGCTCATCCTGAGTGCCTCTGCCAAGTTTTGCCTTGACAAGAACTCAGAGCACCTCAAGTGAATCCTGAAAATTCTTAAAGGAATCAACATTTTGGTCAAAAAACATCCAGGTGCCTTTCTCTTTCCAGCATAGTCTTTCTTAATGTGTTGTGGAAACCTCCTCACCTCTTGAGAATGGGAAGCTGCAGTGCAGTTAAACACCTTGCAATTGTTGTAGGATGAATGATCTAGTCCAAAGTGAAGGTTCTATACAATTATAATTATGTCACAATTGGAGACACTCTATGCAGAAAGGAAATTTCCACTGAATTGGATTTACCCAAGCTACAGTCGAAGTAACTCCTGTCCTTCAAACTACTGTTCGAAGAATATCTCTGCTATATGTAGTTTAAGAAGCAACTTTATAGCTGCTCACATTTTCCTCTCAGATGAGTCAACTGAGCTACTTACATTTCTTCAGGAAATATTTAATAATTTACTTAACCATTTTGTAAACTCAGTTTTTTCCTTTGAAGAAGATACTTTAAAAATGGGTAGATTACATAAATATTAGTCTCATTATTGGCAGATACACACAGAATATTGTTTTGCTACTACTACTTCGTACTGCTCTGATACTCTGTTGCAGGAATACCTCCAGTGTGGCTCAGGTGTACCTCATGTCCTTTTTGCTTTCCACATTGAATCTCATATCCTTTTCTGTGTCACTGCATTCTTCTCTGGTAAGGTGTGAATGGCTAATTCTGTGTGTCTAAATTTATATGCAGTAGTTTTTATTTGTTTTCAGGAAGACAGACAGAAATAGTGAAATCTGAGGTAACATTAGATATGTGCCCTTTGGATTAAATTATTTGATGTCTCAAATAGATTGCTAGTCCTTTCATTTAATATAGTTTTCTTCTTGTTCAAGGCATTGTACCACTAGGGATTAAGTCTTATTGTTATTAATTTAATATTATTGTCAAATTTTTCTTTCAGAATAAAATTCAGCTGGATGGAATATAAATTAGTAAGAAGTTGTAGCATGAAGTGTTCATTTAGGTGGTTAACTGTCATCATAACTCGTGAGAAATTTTTTTTTCACTGTCCAGTGCCATATTTACATGACAGAATAAATTATGTAGATGTTTTTAAAATTAAAGTGCCGTCAATATTTTCTCTGGAGAAGAACGGTACTTGATCTCACCAACATGCAGCCATTGAATATGTACTAGATTGTGTCAGACCTGCTGCAGGTGAGCTATGGACCCGTACCTTAGGTTCTTGCTTTGACAATGAGGGCAATCCAAATGATGGCCTCTTGGTTGTGTCCAGCAAGAGACAACTCTGACAACCATAAATTTTAGTCACCATCTAACAAGAGGTGAAATATTCCTGTTTAAAAAGGTATGTGTTAAATTTAATATACAGTAAATTACATCAGAGAAGTAATAATTTTGTTTAAAGACAGAGACAGCAAGCTTTTTATTACATGGTTTAGGTATTTCCATTTGTCCTTACAGAGTATATTCACCTTTTTGTACAATTATTCATTAACTTAATTGACCTTTGCATTAGTCCATAATTGTCTGATGACAGACTAAAATTTCAGTAGAACCCGTTCACTCTGTTTCTCTTGGGGACTCGTCATTGCCTAGTTATTGTAGTTGTATGGCTTTTTCTGTGATTTCAAGCTGCATTTATCTATATGCCATAATTATGGTGCACAGTTCAATGCAAGTCTCCGATTCTGTTGCTGCTTCAGTCTATAGACATTTCTTTGCCTCCTGTGGGAGGAGGCTGGTACCTGCTCACATGTAGCAGAAGCTGGAACTATTTCAAATAAACTTGTTTTTGTGAAGGGCTGTAGTAGATTTCTTATTACCTGAAGATTTTGAGGGAAATATGCGATGAATTTTGTTAGAACAAAAGTTCACATGGATATGTTGAAATATCATCAGTTTAAATGACTGCAAATATGTTATAAAGGCAAACTCGTTGGATATATTCATTGAGATGCTGGTGATATTTTAAAGTAGAATCTAACAAAGTTGACTTTGCAATTTGGTGAAAGTTATACTGACTGTGGGATGGCATTTAATTAGACTGACTGCCTTTCACTGAGGTTATGGTTCTCAGCATTCGTTTATCATGTTTGTTTTAAGTCTAGGTTCACTATGGAAAGTGTTTCTTGGATCTAGGCACTTAGCCCATCAACAACGTATCAGTTAATTTTTAACTTGATGACAGTTAACCTTTCTGCAGTCAAGTGTAGATAGAGATCTACAGTCCCTTAAATAGTGTGCTGACATGTGGCATGTGTGTCTGTATGAAGATTGTAGTCTGAAACTCCCATGAGATCTGATACTGCCATGATTAGTACATATTTTGCATATCCAGAGAGGTGATGTCTTTCATCACCGTGTCCTTCCTTAGCAATTTGGGGTATTTTAACCTTTATTTAATATAATTTGTCCCTCTTCAGTTATATCTACTCAGGCTCTATAATTTTCTATGTTTATCCTCCTACCTTCTGCTCTCAGAGCCTTCGTTCCTTCCTTGCTGTTTGGTCTGAGTGAACAGTGGACTATGGCTGTTTATATTTGAATTATTTGTTTGCATGGTATGGCCAAAACCCACAAAGAAGGTGTAACTTACCAACCAAAGAAAGAAGACTCACTCGCTTACATTTACAGGTTTCATTCAAGTTCAGCTGAAATAAATCTCCCTGGGAGTTTTAGTAGTCTTAAGACTTCAGTTTCAGTCAAGGCAGTACAGGTTATGCTAAGGCCTGCTTTATCTTCCAAATAGATTATATTTTTGTTGCATGAAATAGGTTGATGGCTTTCCTTAGAAGACATTTGGTAGAGGAAGATGAAGAAAAATATATATTTGTCTACAAATTCTACAATAACAGTGAGTTTTGGGATGTCTATCCATGGAATTTTCAAGACCCAGATGGATTAGTCTGTAAGCATTCTGGTCTGAATTCAGTTCTCCTTGGACTAGAAGTAAACTTCACAAGATCGCTTCTAAATTGTATGTGGGAGTTATTAATTTCAGTAGAAAATGACATGAATCAACTTGAGATGGTTTTTGTTTTTGTTTTTTTTTTCTTCATTTTTTTTTAGCATGATTTGCTATCTTACTCATGCAAAGTTCATGCTCTCTGTTGTATAGCACAACGTGTATAAAAGCAGATAGTTGTCTCTCAATCAGATCTACGAAATTGGGAAGAATACTTTTGTGATGACATATAGAGGTAAAGAGTTCTTTTAACTAAGATGGTAAAAGTAACATTGCTATTCTAATCAATCTTGAATTTGTTTGAGAATACAGCAGCTCCAAACTGGCACAGATTACCTGTACTTGGATAGACAGATAGACAGATGTGAGAAAAATTGTCAGTTGATTCTGGACTGCAAGTTGATAGGAGTAGAGGCAGAAGTTATACTGATCTGACAATTTCAATACTTAGATGAACTTTCAAGGAGAGAAGATAAACTTTGTATTATAGCAGAAAACTGATGTATAAAGAATATCTGTGATGCTTTGAGTCCTTATGATATTTTTTTTGAGATCTGTAAAAACCATTTGAATTGATAATATTTGACCAGTGTAATTACAAGTATTATCCAGCATTATATGAAAATTGTCATGGAGGACAACAATTTATGTGGATCTAGAACAAAACTGTTTTTCTGAAAGATATCTTTAATAATACTTGGTTTTTGTAATGTTAAAAAGTCACATTTCTAGAAATATTCTCTGCAGTCAGATTGTGCTTTTATCAAGAGTTCAGAGTTAAGTCTAGTTGTATTGTTCAGTAATTTTGTATTAGTTTTTATTATATTAGTATCACAGAGATGTTGCACATTTGAAAGAAATGTGGTACTTCTTTTAACTGAAGGTCTAACTGGGACTACAGTTAATTGCACTGAAGTTATCCAGTGTGAGAAAATGTTTCATATCTTTTGGAGATGTACTTCAAAACTGTAGTGACTCAGAAGATCTTGATCTCCTGATGCTTGTGATAGGTATTAAGATATGACAAGGTGTTTAGTCTAAACATTCAGGTATGTAGGCAACACATTTTGTTGCAGGGAATGAACAGCAGAGGTACCTGTCTTTATTCTGTTGGTGCTACAATGGTTCAATTTTTACAACAAAGCTTTCCTTATGTAGTACTAACTAATGTTCTAATGTTTGTGTATGAATTTCTAATATTTTTTCCACATTTTCCTGATAATTAAGGTCCAGATGCATCCCTTCAGTAAAAACTCAGGAAGAAGGGAAAGAGGAAATAGGATAGGAGATTATAAATAGCCAGACAAATACAAGATGAGCGAAGATGAAGAGCACAAGGCACTATGTGTATTCAGAAGAATCAACCTAACAATATGGGGTAGGTGTACTGGAAAAAAAAAAGTAGGGAATAAGTAAAACATACTAAAATAGGAGAGTGAAATACATTTTGACACAGAAAAGAATATGCCAAAGTCTGGCAAGGCAGAAGGAGTGGGAAATGAATTGATGAAAGCATCTGAGATGGAGTGGATGGGGAAAAAAAGATTTTTGTCAAGAAAATGTCTAAACCAGTTTAGGAAGGATGAAGATGAATACAGTATCAGTGACTCTCTATCCCACAGGATTAAGAAGCGCAAGTAATGCTTTTTGGAGACATATTTTCAATAGCTGTATTTCTTTGCCATGTTTATTTTCCCAGATATTTTCTGAAACATGAAGCATACGACCGAAGATGCTGATGATGAAACACAAAAGACAGTTTGTTTCTGCAGAAATGTAATAGAACTGATGAGTATGAAGTCAGCCACAAATTTGAAAGATAAATCTTGAGAGATGTTTAAACCATTTGTTACTGACAACTAGCAGTGATAAAGAAAATCTTTTGTAGTAAAATGTAATTGTGTTCTATTCCAACAGTCATGACTATGTGGTCCTGCTTATTGTTGCTACTGAAAAGAAGTAATATTTGTGTATGTGCAGGAGTCCCAATCCTTTCTCAGCTTCTAAGGATTTACAAGTTTATCTGAGGCTCTTGTTTTATCTTAAGAAGATCCAAGAAAATATGTAAATGTGCAATTTAAACTGCTGACATGAGAGAAGTTACTCATTCCTACCGTGTTGAATTGCATCTTGTTCTCTATTTAAGGAAGTTTCATCTGTTTCAGATATTTCTTAGACATACCATCCTTCTAGAACTGAGATTTTCATGTATACTTGTTCTTATGCCTTGGTCATTCACATGACACATGCCTAAATATTTGCATTTTTACCTTCTGAATTGGTCATCACCAACCTCTGTACAAAAGTCTGATTCTGGACATTGAGGTGTCAGTGACCATGATTAGCTTTTCAGCAATACTTTAGGTCTTTTCTCATGTGTGGAATTTGGCTAGGTGAGACAAGCTCTGACCTCTTATTAATGGGGCCATGAAATATATTTCTTTACCACACATAAGTATATAATGGTTTGTCTTTTGCAGGAAGATAGTGTCTGGTTAGACGTGTGATCTCTTGGAACACCTCACTGGGTACCTTATCTGTCTTGGTTGACTTATTATGAAGCCCTTAAATGGACTATTTTGACAAACCTCTGAAGCTGTATTGTTGCTAAGAAAGTAATTTCCCGTGTTTATACTTTGGGAAACATTACCATTTTCCAGGAAAGTTGAGTGAAATTGTTTGTTTGTTTTAAGTAATGGAGAATAAATGTTAAATTGTATCATACTTAGACAAAGTACATATCTATAAAATGCTGGGAAGCACAGGCAATGAATGACAGCTGTCTTAAAGCATGTTTCATTATTTAGGTAAGTGTCACTGTGCCCTACTCCTCTATTAGTAAAAGTCCTGAAGCAACTGAAGATCCTCAGCTAAATGAAGTAACACAACTGGTCTTACTGTTTTCATCCACATACATAGGGTGGCAAGGAAAAAAATATATTCCTTTCAGGTATTTCAACATAGAAATTGTCTGAAACACTGACTTTCCTCCTTATTTATTTAGTTATTTGATGATCTTCAGAATATTCCTAGTACAGAAGGACCTGTTTATCTCCAAAAAGACAAGGCCACTATGCAGGTTGTCTAAACCTCACTAATACCAAGGGCTTGATTGAGTTGCTTGTGCACAGACATGCAGCATCAGTGGAGACAACTCAGGTTCCTTGCCATGTCTCTACTGCTCCAGAAGTTTACATGTTTCCTCTACATCAATGCAGCTTGGAGGATTGGGTATCCTTCTGTGTGTTGTCTGGAAATAGTAGCCTAGGAATGGACAAAAAATTTGATGCTTAGCCATTTTTAAATACTTGCATTTACTCTATATGTGGACTTCCATGTGTAATACTTAGGCACACATGATGCAGATAGCAGTAGGAACACTTGCACTATATCCACCATTTTTTCCAGTTCGTTACATAATTTGACAGATGTTAATTGCGACTCAAAGCTCACCTGATTGCTTTTTCCTCTTATTTAAAGAAGAACAAAGACCTCTGATATTAATGTCTGAAGATGAGCATGTTGCCTGATGTTGAAAAGACTTATTTAGTCATTAGTCACTTGTGGTCAGGGATTTATTAGTCATGGTGATGTCTCCAATTAGTTGAAGGACAGAGAGCATAATTGAGGCACTTTTTGCCTAATTACTGTTAACTGTGTACATGCAGTTTACTGTTGAGTTTATGAGACTAGCTGAAATGTTACAACAACAAGCATCTTAAGAAGTGAGGTTTCTTTCTGACTTATAAAATCATTTAAATTAGGATCATCACCTGCAATAACAGTAACAGTAATGTGCCACAAACAGAAATTTTTTAATGTTTGATGTTCTATTTTTGTTCTAAGTCAGTCTGTCCAGACATTCTGAGTAAACTTTGTTGTAAAAAATATGTTTTACAGTAAATGGAGAGAGAATCAAGCATTAGCTTCTGTGTATAGTGAAATAACGTTTAGATGAACTGGAAAGGAATTCCTCTTTAATTAAGTTTGTCTTTCTTCCTGAGGTTCTGAGAGGGGAAAGTGCTAAAGTGAGAACGGAGTCAATTGACGTTGGTCTTTGTAGATTTGATACATTTATTTTCACAGCAGAGAAGTAAAAAGGTCATCAGCCAAACTTACTGTTGCTAACTAATTGACTGGTATACCTGAATGTAACATTTTATTTTCCAGTTTGAAATTAAGTGTTTTGCCTTCTGTCTTTCCTTGTGCCCTATTCCAATCACTGGAGAAAAAAAAAAAAAAAGGAGATACATAGTAACTTGGTAAAGAATTAACAGTTTTGAATCATACTGTTTTCCAAAGTGAATGTTGCTTTGAAGATGATAGTCTAGCAAGCGTAATTAGATCCTAATAAGATCATCTCAGCTGATCCTTCTCACTGTGTACAAAGGGATTTCTGTCTTTGAAATAGACTAATATAAACCTGTTTATCATGACAAAGATTGGTGATTCAGGTTCCTGGAAATGAATAATGTACACAGTATCTGTCCTGTTGCCTTCATATGACCAGGTGCTCTTTTGGTGGAGTTTCGTGCAACTCCCCCCAAAACACCTGGATTGAGAATTCAAGTTGGCAGGTGGTGTACATTCCTTCCCTGGAGGGCATATAGAAGATTTTCTATGTATTTGGATCACTTCATTTTTCAAGCCTGCATCATTCCTTCTTACCACAGTCCTATTGTTGCACATCAGTGGCTATGGCTTAGGAATCAAAGGTGTAGAACTGGTGTCATCATAATTGCAGGCACATTATAGTCTTTATTGCATGCTTGGTGATCTTGGGCACATTAAAAAGATGGTATTCTGGTAGTGAGATGGGTTAACCTCAGTTAATCACCTCTGAAAGGCCAGTAAGATAGAAATTGAGAATGTGAGAATAGCTGTCTTCAACATGTAGAATAGCAATAATCCAGTTCTTCTGCATTTGATTATAATATTATCTGATTTGTGTTGGTTTCTTTGTTGGTTTAACTAGTGGATTAGTGAGCCTCAAGCTCTTGTTACCCTTGTGTACTAGTATGCAATTCTACTGTATTTCTTTTCTAATGGTTGGCACTTTTTTCAGGGTAAATGTTTTCTAGATAAAATCAGATAATTCCATGTAAATAGTTGGAAATGCACATTTTAAGCCAAGAGTTGTCAGACACTAAGTAGTGTTGCCTCTAATAAAACTATCTTCTTAAATGGATTTATTTATGTCTAGAAAAGTTTTCAGATGTTGGGATAGAATTTTTCCCTCTCCCCCTGGAATTGCATTAATAGATTTCTGTAAGCTGTCAGTGTATACTTATTTGTAGTTCAGGGTTTTCAGATTGGAGGAGGACCAGAGGTCCTCCAATCAAGCAAGACAGAACACGAAAATCTGAAAAGTATTTGTATTTTTTTTCTTCATAATTGCAGGTTTGTTTAAATGTAGTAAGTAGTGAAAAAGAGACAAATGAAGATTAGGTTGCTCAAAGAGCTTGTGCAGCTTCCATCCATGGAGGTCTGCAAACTCCAAGCTGATCAAGCCATGAGCAACCTGCTGTGACCTCAGAGTCAGCCCTGCTTTGAGCAGAAGGCTGGACTAGAGAGACCTCTCATAATCCCTTTTCCACCTGAGTTGTCCTGTGAATCTATAAATAAAATGAAGAACTCTTCAAAATGTCAAGGTATTCAAGTGACTGTGGGTGGAGGTGTTGTAATTCCTTTTCGGTTTAGGTGGCAATGGCATGACCTCTTGTACTTTTCATTTTGGCTAAATCTCTGCTGTTCTTAACAGCATTGTGGGAAGAACAGTAAAGCAGGACAAAACAGTGTCACAATCACTTCAAATTCTCTGCAAATAACTGGGCTAATCCAGAGAGTCAGGTGTCCTGGATCTGTATAGAGCTCTGGTAGTTTCACTACTCTGGTAATTTCTGGTGTTTATGGGATGGAGGACCACAAGAGGAAGAAGAAAAGGGTCAGTTTTTTTGTGGGTATACCCTTTTCCTTACAGAGCTACTTATAAATTAACTTTTACTCCTCATCATGTTAATGCTCTTGGGAAGAGGCTGGGATTGCCTCTGCACTCTGAGCAACTGTAAGCTAATTTATGTAGCAATTAGATGCCAAAAAGTGCAAGCAGACCATAAATAGATATGTAAAAAAATGCATGGTAACAAAACATGAAAGAGATGGCAATAGGTAGCTTTAAGGGAAAAAGAGTATACATTTACAAAACTTAGCTTCCTAGTTCTTTTAGTGCTCCCATTAGTGGGATCCTGCTAATGGGAAATGTTAAATATTTAATATCTGACATTTCTGTAATGTCTATGTAGTGCAGTAAAGATTAAGTATTTTATGGTGCATTTCAATTTAAAAGAATGAAAGCGCTTTTCAGACTGTTACAGGGAAGCTGTCAGTGAACCTTGTATTTAAACTACATATTACTTTCAGCTATAATAGACTCTTTCAGCTTGTTTGCAGCAAGCTAGTTATGAAAGCCCTGATATCTGAACAGTTCATCCTCTGGGAGCATACGGAGTTGGGGCAAGGTTTTTGTTTTTCACTTCCCAATTTAAGCAGGCATGCCAAAACCATCAAGCTATTGCCACAGCCAGGGTAGTTTTGATTTTCAGTAAGACTTGCTAGTATCATCCAAGAGGTGATGTGAGGCTTTGCTGTTACATACTGGTTTGAGGCATTCCCAGAAAGGACTTCAATAAAAGCCAGGTGTACCTACTCTTTCTCTGTCCTTTCCTGACTTTTTCTGTCCTTTCTCCACATGGAACATACTAGTAGTCTTCTTTCCTGTAGGAAATTTATTGAGACATTCCACCCCTTGTTTTGAGGGCAGAATGTCTGTGTAATTTAGAAACCCTTAAATCACTTTCTAACAATAAAGTAGTAACATTTTTAGTTTTGGTGTACAATACAAATTGGTACAAGGATAGTAATTTAATTTCTTCCTTTTACTGGAATATTGTACTTACGTTAACATTGGATCTGATTTATAGGGGTTGCATATGATCTGTAATTGCTAGCCAGTGCCTATTTGTGAAGATAGGTTGTGTGACTGTCAGAGTTACTGCTACCACTCTGATGCACTTTGCGTGACCTCAAGCCCATAGCAGTTGCTTGAAATAAAATAGATGAGCAATATAGATTGCAATTTTTAGCACTGGAGGAATACTAAAGTCCATACTCATTTGATTGAAATGGAAAGAAAACTACTTCCAGGCATTCTTTGACCTTTTGGTGATATTTGAATGAAACTGCAGATGCAGCTAAGGTATTTCAAGGGTGGTTTTTCTTTTTTTTTTTTTNGTAATTAACTATATATTGCTGCTTATCTAATTAAAAGATAGGCAGTAAATGAATGTGTGTTTTCCTTGTATATTTGTTTCATCTTGATAAAACAACTAGCTAACAAATGGTCTTAAAATGCTGTACCATTCCTTTCAGTTAACTGTACCACGTATACATGGAGATACATAGTTCACACATGACTGCAGCTTCTGCTAATGTTTAATCATAGCACATGGATGTGATGTTTCCTTTCTTAAAATGTGAATGGAGTTGAATAAGTATACAAGCCTTATTTTTTATTTTTTTGTATCATAGTTAGAAGTGAGTCTACTAGGAAGGAGATTCTGCTAATGCTCTTGACACAGAGATGTATCTATTATGAAGATTAAGCATCTCTTAGAAATATTCTGTTAGTACCTTGATTAAAAAAAAAAAGAGTACCTGTAGGGAAAAGCTTTGGAATTACACTTTGTGTTTTAAAATAGGCCTTTAAAAAAGGGCCTGTTTCTTTCTCTTGACACTGGAATGCATTTAGGTTTTTATAAAGTACTCTCAATAGTGTTCAATATTTTATCTCTCCCTTCTTCACCTCTTATGTATTCAGTTTCACTGTTTCTTGTGTTTCTCCCTAATCTTGTTTGTTGTTTTGTTTGTTTGTTTTTGTTTTTCAATTTTTTTTATGTTTTAATTTACTTAACATAGAGCTGATAAAGCAGATGATGAGGATGATGAAGATCTAATGATGAATAAAACATGGGTCCTCGCACCAAAGATTCATGGTGGGGATGTAACTCACATACTGGACTCCTTACTTCAAGGATATGACAACAAGCTTCGGCCAGATATTGGGGGTAAGCTCCTAAAATGATTCAGAGTAGTAGAAGATGTGAGCTAGAGATGGTGTGCATTTTGTCAAAGATGGCAAAAATCCACTTCTTGCAATTATTAAAACTCAAGATAGCAACCTAAGTGTAACACCAATTAAATGCAATTGTTTTCTGGAACTGGTAAAAATAATGTTCTAGGCAAAAGTAGACTTTGTGTTCTATTTACTGTAATTTTTCTTATGGAAAATACTGGTTTTGGGAGACAGAGAGCAATCTATAATAGAACATTAAAAGACAATTAGAATTTGCTTTGTTTAACAAATATCTTCTGACAGAAAGTATTGTAGATATAAACTAACTATGGTTATTTAAGATTTTGATCTCAAGTCTGTAGGAATTTATTAAAGAATTATTCCTAGATGTTTTACTGTAGAAAATGCATTGTGTTTATTTTGAGCAAATATAACTCAACCCAATTCTCTTCTTCCCTTAGCTCAGGTTTTAGAAAACTTCATAAGAATCTAAATATAATTCAGGACCCTCTCTTTTCTAGAGGAATATAGGAAGGAAGAGTTCATTGCTATAGATCAAACTTTGCAGCTGGTAGGAAGGCAGTTTTGTCTTCCAGTAGTTAAAGCATTAATTTGCATATAATTATTAAGTGCAAATATTTGGAAGAATCTTGTTTTGGAAACATGTAACACATGAAACCTTGCCAACTCTTGTCTACCACATGCATACTGGATCAAATAAGAAAAAAATGTATTTTCTCTGAGTTTGTTTCTTGAATTGTGAAGAGAGAGGTGGAGGACATAATTATTTGTTACATATCTGGTGTTCTCTATCGAAGCCTGTAAGGTGCTTATGCGATGAACAGTACGACTTGTTTTGTTTATGTCAGAGAAGAGAGAGATGCAATCTCAAACTGTGCATTTTCTTTTGAAAACTTCTGACATGTTGTTTTCTTTCCCCAATTTTTTAGTTCTGTTTTACTGTTGACTATTATCCTGAAGATGTTGAAAGGCAATATTTCTCTCCCTGTCATAATACAGTCATATGTGAATCTTACAAAGTTGAAGTCTTTTTCTTCACATTCATTTAATTGAATTACTATAAACATTTAGACAACAAGGAAGGTATTTCAGCATGTTTTTCTTTAAATTCTCACTGTGTGATAGATATATGGAATTACTGTTGGGCCTTTTTTCCCTATTTGATGCAACAAACAGCAAAGCAATTATGAGGGAATAAACTGTCTCCACTAGGATTCCTTTTAACTATTAGCTGGTAGGTGGGAATGAAAGGAGAATTCTTTCTCTCTTCCCATAAAACTTAGAAGTAAATGGACACAATAAAGAGGAAGAGGATTTTATTCTGATATGTCAAATGGATTTAGATACCTTGAGATTAGCTCAGTTGGTTGGATCCCTTCCCATGTAGAATATTATGTGATTCCTAGATTGATATGGAAGAACTTTGATGTAATCCTTACTTTTACTTTTCTGGTTATGTACTGAGGCTTTGTAGGGCAAGAAATCTGTCTTTTTGTGGGTGACTCAGTGTACAGTTTTCTGGATTCAAAATACCAGTTCCTGAAAGAACACACTTAGTTCTATTTTCTGTCACATGAATGTCCCCTTTGTCTTTTCAATTCTTCTGTACCAACCTGACCTTTGCTATCTGAGGCCTTCCTCCACCCACTATACTAAAACGTAAAGTTTATGAATAATCAGCCAGAGTGATGAGGAGACACTTGGGAGTACTCACTTCATTTTCAGGAGAACAAATATTAAGATTAATTCCCTTCTGGATGGAGGAGAAATTGTAGACTTCTGTCACAAGGCAGTAATTTTGGACAATATAAGATGAAATTTCTGACTTCAGGTGAAGGTATTGCATTCTGCCCAGTTGTTTGGGAACTGCAGCAGATATTTAGCAGATAGAAAAAAAAAAAAAGGATATAGTTCATTCATCTTAGTCTGCTTCAAAGATGTGGATCTGGTGTCAAATTCCGTATCTTCAGAGTGTACATCAGTACTTGTACAACAAGGTTATTGAACTGGAATTCTCATTCTTTTTCAAAGCAATAATATCCCACTGAACATCCTTATGATTGAATTACAAAACTCATTTACAATAACGTTTTTTGTTTTGAACTTGTACTGAATCTCAGAGCAAAATTTTGTTCTTCCTGATGTTGACACAGAATTTCAGCATCTCAGAGTGAGATAAGGGTTTCATTATTAAGGATGCAGTTAGTTGAGAGACACGGTAAAGGAAAGCCAAATGAAAACTGAAACTTCAGAGGCAGTGTTGAAATTTAATAGGAGAAAATAGCTCTGTCATTATCTGTTTGTCTCATTCAAAAATCCTTGATTTGTAGTGATTTTGTAACTGCTACCCTTTGCTATGTTTCTTAATCTTACTAGTCTTTAACTCAATTTATGTAATATGCTTTGATATGTTTGGAGCATAAAAGTTGAAGGTCTAGTTCAGTATGAAGTAAAAGTACTTACCAGATGAAGTCACCTATCTGTGGTACAAATAACCTTTAATTACGGAGTCAACCTTGGAGTGTTGATATATTAATAAAGCAGTACTATTCTCATTGTAACATTACCTCTTGGCTGCCTGATTTTATAACCACACTTTTTAAACTTCAGTCCTGCATCAAAATAGCTACTATTTTTTAACTTTCCTTTTAAATTCTGGCTGTACATTGTTCCACCTCTCACATCTTAGGGACACTGATATACTATTATTATCCTATCAATGTACAGAGCATTTTTCCAGCTGTGATGCATGTATGGCTGAAATACAACTGATCAATCTCAAAATTTAATTAAAAATAAGAAATAATCATCACGTAACTACAACTTATGTGGAATGCTTCAATCAACTGTTTGAGGCAAGTTATCATTGATAGAATTTTTAAGAATGGTCAGAGTGTTTGCTCATGGACATAGAGTAATTAGATACTTAGAGAAAATTGGATGGTTGTTACTGCCCTATAAGTAGAGCATGGACAAGTAATTACTTCTTGGCTAAGAGTCACGTTCTCAGGGATATAAAGAATACATGGACAGAAATTGGACTTTGAAGAGAGTAATAGAAGCACTAATTCTGAAAAAGTAAGGGTATTAGGGAGACATTCTGTTGAAGAAATGCTCTTAGTGTAGCATTGATTAAAACATGATGCAGGGAGAAAAGTAATAAGCTCAAACAAGCAGGAAACTATCAAGTAAAGGTAGAGAGATATGTATTTTGAGATGAAGAATATCTTCCAAGAGCTGAAGAAAATCAAAATACAAGAGCAGGATGTAGAAGAGCATATTCGGTGAATGTTGAAAGTACTGGATGTGTACACTGCATAGAAAATGATGAAAATAATCAAAGTGGTGGGGTAGGAGTATTTGCTAAAGATTGGTTTATTTTAAATGAAAAGGTAAAAAAGTGTGGAGAACAAGGCTCCGCTTTCATCAAAATCACTTTGAAAACATTCTTCAGAGATGGCGCTGGAAGCTTGAGGCTGAATTTCAGTATAAAGAGCCATATAAGTAATAATAGATAGCTGGTTGTGAGAATTGTATTATTCCATTAAAAGCTATTACAAATTGAAGACCTCTGTTATTTCTTAATGTGGTATTCACCTAATTTATTTGCTGAATAACTGCTTTATCACCTGCTTCCTTAGGCTGTTAATGAGGAGTTACAGAAAACATGCTCGAAGAAAATAAGCCTGGATGAAATTATCAAAAGTGGTCTTAGTTAAAATTAAATAGCATGATAAGTAACAATTAAAAAAAGTGTGACATATCCTAGACCTTCATTAGAAAATGAGGGAATTGTGGTAGACTATGGGAACTGGGTAGTGAATTTAGATGGACTAACATGCTATTGGTTAATGTAGTAATTGATTGGAGTAACAAAAATGGAATGGTATTAGGCAATGAAATGTGCAGTGTTCTGCAGTTTCACATTAATGATAATTTCAGGAGATAGGTGTTTATAGACTGAGAATAACTGATAAGGAGAGCTTTTAAGTGTAGATATTTCAAATATCAAAAGCTAAAAGTTGAGCCTGGAAAAATATAGGCTAAAAAAGAAGCACTTTGGATGGCAAGGGCAGTTACTAAAATAATGAGACAATGACTGAGGTAGATTTTTATCACAATGATTTGTCTAATTGAGAATAAACATTTCTCAAATTTTTTAAAACCAGAAAAAAATTAGTCTAGTGAAGAAAAGGTGTAAAAGCAGGAAAACAGACAGCGAGTAGGTCTTTCCAGATCGGGTTTACCAAGCAGGTTCCCTATGTGCTTCAGCTACTTTGAGCTGATGAACTGTCCCTTGTGGACTGCTGCTCCTTGGTGCACTTTCTTTCTCTCCCTCCCTCTTGAATATCCAGTCTATTGTCTCACCTTCTTACTTCACTCTAGCCTGGGTCATATTGTTTCTGTGTAAATATTTAAAGTGTGCAAGCCCTTTCTCCCCTTGCTTTGAAGATTCTGTAATTTTACAGTGTGGTTTTGCACTTCATGCTGGATGTGTGAAATCACCTTCTTCCTACTTGTAGTGTTTTCAGGACTGATAGTGTATTTTTAAGGTATAATAAGAAGCATTCACAGTGGGAAAATCTTCTCAAACCATCTTTCACTGTTAGCTCCTTGTGGAGAGCAAATGTAATGTAATTATATGGATGTCAAATTAATATAGAGAATGTATTTTCCTCCAGCATTTGTCATTTTCATTAACTCTTATCACTTCTAGTTCAAGAATACAAGAAGAATGAATTAGTTCTAATTCAGAAATACTTTGCTCTATACCATACAGAAGAACTAAGGTAACAAAACAGATTCTTCCAATTTCTTGAAATGGATTTATTTCTCTGGCTCATTTTTGTCAATTAAAATTGTTTCAACACAGGCATATTTTCAAACTCTTCATTGGCTCTTAATACCACTAATAACCTTACTCAGAGCAGTGCGGAAAAGGAAGAAGGAACTCTGTAGCTCTGTGGCCTTGTGGCCAACAAAGTACTGCTTGCTACAAGTTGGAATTTCATAAAATTGGCATAGCCCCCATTAAAAAGTGGCTCACTGACAGATCTAAAAATGTATTTTTTAATGAGGAATATCAGTGGTTAGGCTGTCTATCGTGGGGTCTCATAGAAAAGTCTTGATCAAGAGTTATGGTATTTTAAATGACTTCAGCAATTCACTTTTGTAGTAAAGTTGGCAGATGACACAAAGACTTTTGGAAAGGGAGAGGTTGCATCTGCAGAGTAATCAGCTCCTTCAGTATAACTGGACATATGAGAATTGAGACAGGAAAAAAAAAAGAGGTGGAAGGGGAAGAAGCTGGTGTGTTGTATTTCAAGGTCAGAGATTCTCCATAGTAAAGTATTCAGCGTTGCTTGAGCAATGGGGCAAGATACATTTTGATCCATCTCCTTGTGTTCTGGACTAGCAGTGGAGCTGCTATTACATAAATAAGAGGGCTCACAGAATTAAAGGAAGTGGATATCTATTTGTGAGATGTGGTTCATGTTAAATAGATTACCTTATACACATGAGGAGAGACCTAAATGCATTCTACAACCTCCTTGTGAAGGGAAGAGGTGGGGCAGGCACTGATCTCTTCTCTACAGTGACCAGTGACAGGTTCCAAGGGAATGGCCTGATGCTCTGTTAGAGAATGTTTAGATTAGATATTAGAAAAAGGTTCTTCACCCAGAGTTGGAGCAGGCTCCCCATGGAAGTGGTCACAGCACCAAGGCTGCCAGAGTTCAAGAAGACTTCTGAAGATACTCTCAGGCACATGGTGTGACTCTTCGGGATGGTCCTGTGCAGGGCCAAATGTTGGACTCAGTGATCCTTGTGGGTGCCTTCCAACTTGGCATACTCTGTGATTCTGTGATATACACACACACATTATAAACTTTTTTTACTCTGATATTTCAGCTTGTGGGTATGAGTTCTTGTGTTTTCCCCCTTCCTTTATGAGATCTGCAGAAACTGAAAACATTTGTTGCTCAGAATCACAGAATATTCTGAGTTGGGAGGGACCCACAAGGATAATCTCAGGAAGTATTTATTTTTCCCCCCAGGAAATAAATTAGTTTTCTGAATCTGTTTAAACTCTTTTGTGAAGCATGTTGAGGGCAGAATGTGCAACCTCACTGTTGTGTCTTTCTCTCAGGCTTAGGTTCACACAGTAAATGGATTTGGAGTCAAGGAGAATTTCCTCCCAAGTGAGCTTGGAAGGGAAAAGTTATTTTAGGATATTTAGGAAGTGTATCTTGCCTGTCATTGTAGCTGCTTAGGATGTCAGTGATACCCTCTTTCTTTTTGTGCATCTATTCAAGTTTTTAGAGGTTTAAAAAAGTCTTTTTACTTAAGGCTTTAAGTTTGTTATTGAGCACTTGGGCAATCACTGATGGTCCGCAGTATAAAGAAATTAAATCTGATGACCTAGGGTGCCACTTCTATGAAATCAAAATACCTTTTTGTTTATACCTTCCTCTTTTTTATCTGCAGATGAGCAGAGATGTTTCATTTTATTGTGCTGAATCATGAAAAGATCAGCAGAGCTCTATTATTAACCCACTTTGTTCCATTGGGTATTAGGACATATATCCTCTTGTGTCAACATTCTGGCTCCCCAGTAGAAGCTAGAAAAAAATGCTTGGTAAATTGATGAAATTAAAATGCATTTTCACCTCTTCCATTTCTGCCTTTTTTCCCATATAAATCAGTTAGGAGGAACAAAACTGAATTTTCAGTGCTTTCTGTGCTTCAGATTTGCCTTTCATGGCAAGTGACTTAGACTTTGTGTCCTGTAAATGAACAAAGCAAGAGAGTATATTTGTAAGAAAATGTATTTTTTAAAGTTTCCCGGTTTTTAAAGAAAAATAAATTTGGTAATGTTTACTTTTAAATGACTGTTGCTTGAGGAGCTTTCAGTTTGGTGTTTGAAGAAGTGTGTTAGTCAAGCTGATGAAAAGATATTAGTAATCTCTAGGAGCTATAGCTTCATGAATTGAAGATATCCGTGATGAGAAGTTACTCTATTTTTGTTAAATGTTCTCTGTAGGAATTGATAGAAAGCACTGCATATTGATTCCTTACAGATGATAAACACGTCTGCTCCCAGACCTCATGGTTTGTTGCCTGAACAAATTTTTCCAAACCTTTTTTTTTGTTTATTATTGCATTTTTAATTTGGGAAACAGTTTTTGGGTGGCTTTGTTTGTTTATTTGACCTTCCTTTACCTGTTGTATCTGTCTTACATGTGGTCACAAAATATAGTTGGGTATTGCATTTTGAACTAAAAAATTCTAGTTGGTAATTCTAACAAGTCATATGTAATAAGTTATATATGATCCTCCACAGTACTAACAAACCAGAAATTTAATCATTCTCAATTAATAGAAGAATATCAGATATGCTGTTGCTTTAGTTAAATTATATTAAGAATGCAAAGAGTTAATTAAATATGTAATTATTGTTATTACTGTTTTGTTTAGTGAGAACTACGGTAATTGAAACAGATGTCTATGTTAACAGCATCGGCCCAGTTGACCCAATCAATATGGTAAGTTCTGATTATTGACAGAAAACATCATCTGAGTGTTCTTATGGGTTAATATTATGAAATAAATTTAATTTCATTCAGATAAGTTTATTTGTTACTATGTATTTTTATGTTGTTGGATATGATTATGCGTATTGCAGAAGCAGTCTATTTTAAATTGCTGTAATTTAAAAAATATATTTCTTCCAAAAAAACGAGACCACACAAAGTGCATTGTATCAGATTCTTTAGTTTGTGTTGAACATTTACACTATGTGTGTCTATACCTCGTTTATCTCTGACCCATTATAATTTCCTATAGCTACTCTTCAGGGCTTAAGAAAAATAACAGTTGACACAGCAGTTGTTAATAAAACTATTTTCAGTGCAGTGATTTATTGTGGGTTTTTTTTTTCAAATTCATGGAAAGAAAAATTTGAAATTAACTTTTTTGTTGTCCTTTTTCCAATTAGTCTTCTGTGGCCTCTTCAGTGTGTGTGTATGTATATATGTGCGTGTGTGTGCGTGTGTGTGCGTGTGCGTGCGTGTGTGTGTGTGTGTATGTACATGGCTGGTTTCTTCAGAAGTTAAGCAATGCATCTCAACTGGTTTCTGGCAGACTTGTTGAGACCTGACCTATCTATTTAGTACCAACACTGAAGTAACAGCACTTAGGAGGAAGCTGAGTGTGTGGTATTAAATCACTTAGATTGTACATTGTATGAAATGGTGGTGTTGGAGGCTTTAGAAAAGCCTTTTGCCATGACTTCTCCTGGGGACCACTGCCCAGAACTAAGACAGGGACTCATGCTCAGGAGTGTCTGAGCTCACGACCCTCTCAACTTTTTCTTTTGCCTCCCTACAGAATTTGTGTGGCAGGAAGCTTTTTGTTCAGAGGCTGAAGTATGCCAGTGCAGGGGGCTTCTGAGAGTTTGGTGAGAGCACAGTAGTTCCCAGTTGTTATTAAGGTTCTTGTGGTTTAGACCTATGTCATCATGCATGGGTGGGGAATATATAGGAAGCCAAGTGGGAAAAATCAATGATACTTAGATACTATGGATGGAGATGTCAGTAGTAGATTATGCAGATCTGTGGCAAAGGATATTCAGTCCAGCATAATGGTCTAACAAGCTTAGTGTTGTGATTACCTGAGGATGTGGTGGGGAAGTCCATATCTCAGGCCAGGACTGTACACAATGAAATACATGACAGACCAAAAAAATGATGGGGGAAATTTTCTAATTTCCATGTCCAGTATAAGTGATGTCTTTGTTTTTGTTTGTCTACCTACTTCAGTCTCTTTTGTTTCTCCCTGTCCAATTCTCTTCTGAAGGAACTTACCGTGGAAGCAAAATGTGAGGACAGGATATAAGGAGGATATAGCAAGTGGTAGAGGCTTCTTTTTCCAGTAACCAATGTAAGTCCTTCAGTCTATGGCCAGTAAATACTGCATACATTGGAACTGAACATGAAAAATTCCTACAGCTTCAGCTTTCCAGTTTTAAAGAATCAGTATGTGTCTGGCTTTGCAGGGTAGCCCTGCCTCATCTCCCATGCCCTGTTCTTGTCTCTGCAGCCCCTGTGAAATCTTCCAGCTATGGTTCAGACATAGAAATTTTAAAGCTATTCTATGATTTTTAAAAAGGGACAGAGAAAACTTAACGATTTAAATTACAGTCTTACACCACTGTAGCCTTCATAGATGGGCAATTACTTTCACTGGGCTTGGTCTCCAGATACCTGGCATGTATGAGCATCTAACATCAGTACAAAAATCAAACATTTGTTAAAATAATTAAAATCATATATATGCAAAGAATTTGATTAAGGTTTCAAAAAAAGAGATGTTTTTATTCTGGGAAACAACATTCCTGTCAAAATAAATAATAAGAAATTTGAACCTGTAAACTCTTTATGTGAGCTGTTGATTTCATTAGGAAGGCACTTTCCCCGGAGTCAATATTGTTTGAGATTTTTAGCCCTTTTTTCCATTTCAAGGGCTGTTCTGAGACCTTCATTTGATCACTTAATGTGAGAAAACATTATCTGTGATTCCTCTTTGGATTATTCATTTGTCCAATATGTTAATTCACTCTGGCAATGATATTCTTTAACAATTAAGTTAGTATACAGTATGGTGTGATGTAGAGAGTATTTTTTCTGAGAAGGATGCTGAAGCAGCATATCAAAGGATTAGGTTTGTCTGAAAGCTTCAGAGAATATATATTATGAGAGGAAACAGGTTTATTTTTTAATTTGGTCTATTTATTGGTATTTGATAGACTTTGGGAAATGGGATGTATGCATGATATTAATTCGAATTTTTTGTATTTGGCTTTTACTACTTAGCAAAGATCTACACAACATTCTAGATGTTATAGTCATCTCATGCTAAAGAGATGTTTTTCTACATCTCTTTATCATGATCTTGTGATCGTCATGGGCATCAGTAAACATTTTTAACAAATGTCTGTATCAGTAGAATTTTTAGGCTTCCAATGCTAACTAAATCTAAAGATTTTTTTGAATCTGATTTTAGAACTGACCTGTGCTATGCATTGTGCAACAATCATATAAAATGCATCTAACTGTATTTTTATGGCCAAAGGCTTGATTCTCAGTAGCTCTGCAGTAATCTAAGGATTTCTTTGTAGAGTTTAGATACACCACGGGTATTTTGAGCTTGTTTTTACTCTATGTTGAACCCCTAATTAAGAAATACTAGGCTTTTACTACCTTCTTCCAAACTAGGGCCTAATGAAAAGCAACCAGTGTTTGGTGTACAAGCATCAGATCCTGATGTAAAAATGTGTGTTGGCCTCATTAGCTTTCTCTGTCCTGTATTCATCCCCAAACCCTCTGTATTCATAAATACACAGTTTTGTGCTACTGATACCTCAAGGGGTCCAGGGGAGAGCCATGCCAGTACCACAGCTTTTGTGGTTTGACAAGACCATTAAAATGTGCAAATCAGGTGGCTGGGAGAGGCATGGCACCCCTCCAAGCCATTTTTACCTTCCTTTAACTAAGAGAATGCCTGATCTTGTAAATTCCATTGTTCAAAACTCTCATGACAATAAAAGACTGCTACCCCAAATGAGAGAAATATTTTGAGAAGGAGTGCAGGAGTATTTTTCTAAGTAAGAAACGGTATTGCATCATTGTCTCAAAAAGGAAGAGCAAAGAGAAAAATTTATGCTTTCCTTGTCTTTGATGTCTTTTTTCTCAAGTTTCATATAGTAAATAGAAAGAGGTAGATCATTTCTATAGACATGCATAGACATTGTGACTGACAGACCAAAAACTAGCCTAAAGAAAATGCTCTACCCAGCTGTCCATAGCTGTCTGTGCGTACATGTATACATATATAAATATGTAGGTTTACAGAAAGAAAATCATGTTTTAAAATTCCTTTGCTTTTAAAAAGTGTTTATAAGTCATAATTTAACAATTTGAAACATGCTATCATTACCATTTTAGTGTGTTTTAGAGCTACTATTTTTTATTTCCCTTACTCTGGATGCAGATGATGCTCTCTGTTTACTTTTTGTGTTTATTAATGGAACCCACTATTAGAAAGTCCAGACTGAAAATTCCAGGATAAATTTCTAGACTGCACTTCACCACAGCAATTCAGTTGCCTTGTTATTTTCTAACATTTCTGTCTCTTCTGCAAATCATTTACCTTTTTTTACATGATTTTTGCTTATTATCCATTCAAGACTACTGTGACCACAAGCTGAAGCCATACTTTGAAGCCTACCACTCTTATTTTTAACAAGAGAGTTAAATCACTGAGAAAATCAGATACTCACCGAATACACAATGGTGTGAAGACTGCATGGCCTGGACACTAATAGGATACAATTTTTCCTCTCATATTTTACCATTTATGACTTTGTGTAGAATGTGCTGATGGGGAATTTTAAGTATCCTTTAAGTAATACAAAGTAAGAAGTGCTTAAAAGGAGAGTTATGAACGCTCTTCCTCCTTGTCTGACTGTCTATTACAGAGCTGTGCATCTAAGTGAACTTAGTTCCATATGAGAAATATAAACACAATAAATCAGTGCTATCCAAATGCTGCAATGACAGTAACATTTCAGGACTGGGTGTACACTTCTTGATAGGGCTTGTCATAGTTTGTGAACTGCACTTCAAGCTTTTCCTGGTGGTTGGAATTGCTTTAAAATTTGGAGAAGACTGTTTTGAGGAGAACCACTGTCTCTATGAGCTTCATGATGACAGACTGAAAGGAAGATCACAGGGGATGCACTTTGGCCCATATTTGAGAATTTATGAAGTTTCCTAAAGGTTATGTTGTTTCAGTGTGCAAGCACTGGAAATTTTTGGACAGTCAAGCACTTTATGTGAGCTGGTTTAGTTCTTTTTCAAATGGCAAGAATATTTGTTCCTAAAACAGGACAAAAGTGCTAATGAGTCTTAGAACATTACCTGTTTCTTATTGTACAACACCTTCTTTGGAATAAGCTACAATAATATTTTCCCCAACTTATTCTTTTAATTAGGAAATACAGATTCCAATCATTTTGGTGCCTGTCAGCACTGCAAGTGATCACAGTTAATTGACTTACTCAGATGAGTTTGTTTGAGATTGATGGACACAGTTTTCATTTACAGCAGCTGAGTGAATGTTCCTTCAATAAGCTGTAACACTGGGGGTCTTTTGTTATGGAATATATTTAGCTGTCAAACCCCATATTTCTGTTAACATTTCTTATGTTACCAGATCTAGAAACTGGGTAACACATCTCAAGTACAACTTCATGAATGTTCCCTTTCTTATTTTCTTCGGGAAAAAAGATTAGCTTAAATGGATTAATCTGGTTCTTGCAGTTTGGTTACTGCTATTGCAAGATAGCTCTAAGCTTGTTCTGTTCAGTTTTCAGGAGACTTAGCGAAGTATGACAACTGAGTATTGGTTGTATTCTGCTCCATGGCCTCATCACAGCGGTTCCTGTGTCACTCCCCATTTCTGTGAACATTTTGAAGGGAATGGTGAGAGGTGAGGGAAAAGGCAGTCATTGCATGACTGACAAATTTTGCAGTATCCTTCTGAAACCAAAGCAGGGAACAGACATCTTTTCAGCCCCCACTTTAAACAGCATTCAGTACTTTTCCTGTTTTCAGCTTCAGTTTGCCATTGTCTCTTATTAGATATGACATTGGGGCAGGTAGTGAAGGTTCCACACGAGTCACTAGGAACATTTGTTCTTTTTGTTGTAAAATATGGCCTCATTTCTGTGTACCAGATAATAGCAATGCTGTTATATAAGGCTGCAGTCTTTTTGTACAGTGGTTGATTCTTAAATCTTATGTTAGGTAGTTCATGCTTTAGGAAATACTGGTTTCATATGGTATCATTGTATCACTTAAACCACAGTTGGCATGGCTGCAGTAATAATAATCATCATCATTATAGCAGTAATATGTAGTAATAATAGTAACAGCAACAACTACAACAACATCATTTACTTTGACTTCACTCCCCTGATTTCAGTAGAGTATGACAGCATACTGTTTCGAAATACAGTTCATATAAACTCAGATTCTTAGCATTCAGACTCAGAGCAATAACCAAACTGCCTTTGAAATATCTGAGATTTCAGATGCAAGCGCTCTCTATTTATCTTAGGCTAATCTGATTCTGTCATTTGTTCAAGACATGGCAGATGTGCTGAGCTGCAGACACGATTAGGGCTAGATGACAAGTCAGAAAAGTTTCTTCCTTTTTATCTGTGGTCAGTCTGTCAGTGTGTTGTGAGGAAGTCTCTTAGTTTCTTGTGTTCCTAACACCTGATCTATTTAAGTATTGATGTGAATGTATTTCTTAAAGCTCTTCCTTTGGTGGTTCTGCCCAGGATGTCTGCCATGGTCACCTTTTCTTCTTTTGTTTTCAGTTTCTGCACAAATTTAGATGCATTTCTGTGTCATTTGCCTGCTATTCTATGTGTTTTGGTTTTGTCCAGTCTAAAAGACGTATGTGTTTGCAATTGGTTTGTTAGCTCAATAGGGCTAAATCACAGCTTTAAATCTCTGAGCTTTTCACCCCTTCCATGCTCGGTTGCTCTGTATAATCACTATTCTATGTCATTGAGGACCGAAATCTAAATATTTTCTATGATGTGATGGATATTAGAACCAGGAGTAGGGTCTCAGTTTTAGTCCTGCAAATTCTGAAAGCAAAGGGGCTTTATATTTTTTAATCCATCACATGGAAGCTCTTGTTCAGACTCTGATTGTTATGCTAATGTATTTCTGTACCCATTCCAGTGGCAGCATGGCTCCACTTATACCATCTAAAGATGTCCTACAGAAAAATATTTTCCACTGTTTCTACTGAGTTACTTCTTGTTCTGGTTCTTCCTCTGTCTCCTCTTTCACTGGGTCTCACACATAAACAGTTCCCTTTCACTTTCAAGGCACTTCAAAGCCTGTCCTCAGCCATTTTAGTTTTTGTTTGTGGGGTTTTTGTGTGTTTTTTTTTTTTTTTGTGTTTTTTTTTTTTTTTTTAATCCTTCAATTGGCCATTTTCTATCTCACATCTTACTAGTTTCTGCTCCCATACTTTCAACTTTTCATGCCAATTTCTCCCAAGCTGCTCTTTATGCTTGAATGAAACTTTTTACAAATGTCTCAAAAGCTACTTCATTGTTTCTCATCATGCTTCTGTTTAAAGTTACTTTTTTCTTTCTTTCTTTCCATGAAGGCTTAAAAATATCACAAAGAATTAAGTTTGTGTTGTGCTAAAATCACTATCTGCAATTATGACACCGTTGGCTTTC
This sequence comes from Formicarius rufipectus, assembly GCA_013399695.1. NCBI lineage: Eukaryota > Metazoa > Chordata > Aves > Passeriformes > Formicariidae > Formicarius > Formicarius rufipectus. The sequence continues at coordinate 212,709 of VXAU01002551.1, forward strand.
CAGATCTTGTCTTTTATGTTAAATTCAAACCATAAGCTTCTTGCAGAGGTTGTGTGTCCTGTATAAGGAATATTGTGTGCCTGCACAGTTCATTTGTGATCTGAGATGATTTAAACCAAGAGTAGTGTTAGGGTAAGTATCGCATAGCCCTTGACTGAGAAGCCAAAGGTATTTGACTAGTGTTAAAGCTAACCCAAACAGCACTTTATTCCTTTTCATGCCAAAACTGCACAGACTGCTTGGCTGTTCTCTTGTACAGTTTATTATTACTTCTGATGCCCTAATATCATCTCCAAATACTTTGTCTTCTTCTGCTGTGTTCTCTTCCTTGTGTCTGCAGCTGAGACAAACTGCATTTACTTCTTTGTCTTGTACCTTTTACCCCTGTGTCAAGGAGAAGATAAATATTTTGAAGAGCATTACACCAGTGTGCTTTGTTATTAATTTCTTATCTGACTGTCTGTATGGAAATATGTAGTGCTGCGTTCCAGTTGTAAGAATAATTCTGCTGGCCTAGATTTGAACTGGGTTTTGGGAGGGAAAAGGCAGGGAGTGTGCTTTGATTGTTGTAGTAGCTTGTAACAGCTTATTGCAATAGAGGCTGACCTCGGCAATGGCTCTTACCAGAGGTTTCCATGTCTGCCTGTGCTGCTGCTCACCAGAGGAAAGCTGCTGTGCCCAACCTACAAGGACTGGCACCAGGATCTGTGCTGGCACTACAAAACCTCATTCTCTTTTAAAAGCCAGGCAGCTACAGCAGACTTTTTCACCTCACACTGTGTGCTACTGGAGTTTTGCTTTACTGAGAGGGGCACAGTCTGAATGCACTTCCTGCAGCAGCACCTTCTAGCTATTTACAGAGGAAGGAGACCTTCCTGGGGAAAGAGTGTTGCCTTATTCGGTTGGTCATAGTGGTGGCAGCACTGACAAAAGAGATACTAAGAAATGAAGTATGCTTTTGCTAGTAAGTGAATGCAACTTCACAGCCTGTTGATCTTGGCCTTTGTTTTATTCTGTTGTAGCATAATTTTAACTTTCATCAAGTCTTATACATCTGGATGCTAATTTTGACCTCCCTGGTGAATGCACATTTAAAACACTTTTTCTTGGACTGTTTTGATTTACTGGCATACAGAAAGTGCTGTGGAGATTTTGCCTTTCTGAGTAACAGTGTCTCTAGAGAGTGATCCCCACAACAGGTTACACTCTTGGGGCCAATAAGTAAATAGAGGCTTTTCTTAGGAAGTTTTTGGCAGCTGTCTGTGCTCATATATATTCAGTGTAGCAGATGATTGATATATGAAGCTGATTACTGCCTCATGAACAACAAAGCCAAAATGATAGTCTTGCTATCTTTCATGTAGGATCACGTATCTTACAGGAGCTGCAGAGTAGAAACCAAACCCAGATAAGTCTCTTGGCCATTGATGTTGGAATTTTGAACCTTGGTAGGAAAACCATGTAAATTAAAGACCAAACAGTAACTGTGCAATTGATCTTGCTTTGAAAACAGTTGCATGATACTGAGTGGTGAAGTACTGTGTTTGAAACTTTATAGTTTATTTATGAAGGGAAACTGTAGAAACCCATGTATGCTTGAGTAATGCACAGCTTTGTTTTTAAAGTTGCTTGTGAATCCAGTTTTGACTACTTGAGCAGCTTCATTCAGAAAGTACCGTTAGTGGATCCGATAAATCACTATTGAAGCCACACTCTTAATGCATACCAGTATTCATTCCTATGTTTTAGTATATATGTATGTATATAAGTCTATTTTTTCTTGTTTTTGTTGTATTGGTGTTTGTGTTTTTTGTTGTTGGTTTTGTTTGTTTGTTTTTTGTTTTGTTATGTTTTTCTGGTGCATGTGTGTTTTTGTTTTATTCTAAGCTTTCTTCCCTGATTCTTTCTGTAGTTCAGTGTTTGATTATAAGAAACAGTGGCTGAAAAACTCAGTTTTCAATAGAAAAGCAAACCAAGACTTTTTGTGTAATTTTTACTATGAAAATGTGTATAGATTATGTATGTAACTTACCTACTTCCTCTCCTTGTGGTCTCTTCATGTGGCAGAATCTAAGCTGATAAAGTAATAGATTTTTCTGAAATGCTTTAGTTACCTTTCTGGCTAATCTTTTCACTGTTGACAAGATTTTAATCATAGTTTCTAATCTACAAAATATTTAAATAGGCCTTGCCTTTTATTCATATTGTTTGCATCTGTCGCATGCATATTCAAAATAAGGACTAGATGAGCACAGATGCAAAATTATGATGTGAAGAGTGATAGATTTTTTTTTTCTGTATTATGACTATATGGGTCTTACTGTAGTCCCTCACCTTCTGTAGATACAATTTTCTGTATTTCCACTTATCCTTTGCCTATGTTCTCATTGCATCCTGCAGTGTGATTATCTGTGCAATCCTGACAATCTAACTGATGAAAAGACTCTGGAAGCAGATGCTGTGTACTTCTGTTCACTGCACTTCCTGCAGCCCTCACCTCTTCCATGGCTGCAGTATTGTTAATGTAATATAACAGTCACACGTCAGAGTCACTGTGATTTGTTGGATCTATTAGATCTTACCCTAAGGTCACTGAGTTCAGATTGCTCTAGTGAGCAAACTAAAATTGTTTACCAAAGCAAGAAATTTTACTTTTGCTTTGGTCTCAGATGTGAAGATTGAGTTCTGAAACCATTGTTGACCCTGAAGCATCTTAAAAATATGTTTAAAAGGCTTTTTAAAGTAACCCACCAGGGAGAGTAGCCACATTTTAGACATTTTGTTGAGTAGTTATATATCAAAGATAGGTTAAGTATTTTAATTAAATTACTTAAAAGTCCCTTACTGATGTCCAAGGATATTTGGGTGAGGGAAGAAGATAAAGGTAATGATTGTTTATTGGCAGCATATTGGCAAGATGAAGATAAACTGGTGAATGCTTGGTGCTTTATTTGGTGTTTACCTCTTAGGAAAGCATGTGGCTGCTGATTTTGTCTGTTCCTTTGCTGTTAAAACCTCCTAATCAGCAGACTAAACTGAGGCTTCGGTATTAAATCACATCTCTTATTGCTGAAACATGTAGGTTGGTAGACTGCTTTCTTTAGTTCTCCCTTAAATTATTTTTTTTCCGGAGTTATTCCCTGCTTCACTGAAATTGAGTTACAGTTTAAGGACTTAGAATGCTGAATAGAGTGATAAAATAACTGATTAAAATGAAGTCATGTCACAGTAATTGAACTGTGTTGAGGGGCTCCATATGAAACAGATTTCTGAATTAGCATGTGGCATTACAGGAAATTTGAAGTGCCCTTCATGTAAAATTTTGAATTTGAGAGAAAAGGTAGGGTGTGTTTCTGAGAAAAGATGATGTGACAGGGCTATGTTTTTATTCATTTTTCTCTGAAATTCACTGGTAATGAACTGTATTGCAGGTCTGTAGTTTGCAACACGACTTTTCAGTTCTGAGTTTGGTTTCAGGACTCTTCCTAGCTTTTGTGTTTGGCCCCATAAAACTAGGCTGCCTTTTCCTATTCTCAGACAAAATGTGTTGCAGTTAGCATAATTCAGCCTACAGTTTATCCACTTAATACTTGACTTCTCCATAGGTTTTTATTGTGGAATATCAAATCAGTTGTGGGACTGTCAGGCAAAATATTCAAGAATTTTTTTTCTGCTGTAGTAAATCTTTTTCCATCCTTATTGATATTGTGTTGGAATTTGTGTGTTGTGGTTTGTACTGAGAAACAATTGTGTTAGATGGTATCTGCCTTCTTTTCTTTGACAGCTTCCCAGTAAAAAAACCCAATCCATTGGCCTGTTTTCAAGTCTGACTGTGATTGGTCTGTACATGACAATGAAACAGGTTGAGGATTCCCTTTAGTCCCCGACAGTAGCGGTTCCTACTTTATTTGAAGTAATTGTTTTTATTTATTAAATTACTTCAGTCAGACTAGGAACCTGTTTGTCAATAGTCACAGTTTGTTTGCTTCCTGGCCCTTTAATGGTATTCTCTGATTAGTCACTCTGTGACCACCCTTTGAAGTTTGTTATGATCTATTTTAGAGAAAAGAGATGGAGGAGGATTGCAGTTATCTGTAAATAATTAGGCAGGTGGGCACTTTATGCCAGTTGTGCAAAAAGTATTCAGCAATCTAATCAAATGCCAAATATGAGCTAATGTTTGCCATTGTTCTTGAACCCTGTGAGGCTCAATGTGAAGAGACGTGGATTTTACTATAGCTGTAGCTAGCACAGCCATAGACTGATTTCATTTTATTCTGCATGGCTATTTTGTCATTAGTTTAATTTAAAAGAGGGAACAGTAAACCAATTTTTATGGTTGCACAGTGGCTTTAAATGGTGAGTTTTATGAAAGGCTAATAGAAGTAATGATAGGAATGTTAATTTTAAATCTTGTAAAAAAATAAGAAAATTAGTGAGAAAGATTTGTTGCACTAAAAGAATATTGTATAAATCTGCTTGCTGCTGTGCTTGCTTATATAGTGTCTAAAAAAAAATAGGACTTTTATACATCTCATTTTAGAAACAAAGTACTCCCAAAAAAGACAGTACAGTGATGTTTCTACCTAATTTACAACAAATTTTAGGGACCCAGATTTCCCCTTCTTAAAAGGAAATATAAACTATTTTTCAGGAGATGCAAATTTAAGAGAATTCAATGTATGACTCCATAAAATCTGAAAATATCAGGCCCATTTCAAAACTAGATTTTCAGAAAGAATCTATATTTCTTAATAATTCTTCCAGCATATTTTCCCTTGGAGGTTATTGCACTCAAGTGTCTATACTGTCACAGCAACAGGCTGCCAGACTCTTAGTTGTCTGATCACCCTTTATGTTTTCGCCTGTGCTTGGTGACTGCTTGGGATCTATTTGCATTTATACCACCTGGCCTCTTTGGCAGGAAAAGATGTGTTTGGAAAGGAGGTTAATAAAGACATAAATTCCATTTTAATGTCTTGCACATTTACAGTGTGAGTACATGTATGTACTTTGACAGGATGATGAAGCTCACTTGAGTGAAAGATAGTCTAGATATAAGGGTTCAAAAAGATGATCCCATGTGAGTTGTGCTGTGTGAAGAATATATGCCACCTCAGGATGTATTATGGAGCCTCAAAAACAGAGAGATTTCAGGAAGGCAAAGGACAGATAGATATGCTGAAGAAGTGGATAATACTCTCCACCAAGACAGGTGTTAAAAGTGGATAAATGTTCTTGAGAGAAATCCAGAAGCACTGTCTCTGGGTCTCTGCTGAAGAGTGGGGTGAGCTGCTGCTGCCACCCATGGTGAGTCTGCAAGTCCACATCTTTTGGGTGGGATCAATTATAGGATTATGCATGTGGTTGGCTCACTCCAGAGGGAGGAGATTCTCTTCTCCTTGCAGAAGTGTGAGCTTTTGAGTTGAGGAGAGCCATCTTCACGTATGTCACAAGAGGCTGGCACTTGAGTCTGTTATACATTCAGCAAGACTTTTGGAAACAAGAAGTTACTGATTTTATGATAATAAACTATTTTGTATTAGATTATTTTTGAACAATTGTATAATTTTGGTTTTTTTAGTTTTTTGTTTTCTTTCCCCTAAGTTTTCTGAACAACTCCTCTAAGACGTGGCATGCTGGTTTCTTAATAAGTGGCATAGTGCTGTGTTTTGGCTTTGGTAGGATAAAAACTTGCACATTTAATACTGAAAGTAATAGAATACAAGCACCTGGGTCTGCTGAGGCTATTCCTTTGTTTTGTGTCACCAAAATAATCTGTAAGCTCCTTTTCCTTTTTTACCTTAATTTGTTAGGATGGGTGGTATTCTATGACAATCTATGTTTTCTTGCTCTGTGTGGCTTTGACTGTAATGACACTTTGATAATTTTCTCAGACAAGGCAGTACTACCGTGAATTGGCTGCTTAGAGTGGCACCTTCAAACTCAGTTTCACTTTTCATACATTTGGCCATGTCTGTTGATTTCACTCACTGACTTCTTTTTTTTTTTCTCCTATTTGTACTGTAAAGGCAACACATAAATCTTTGTTCATTCAGTTCCATTTAAGCCCATTAAAACACTTCTCCGGTGCACTGCCTTGGGCTCTCCTTTGTACTACAGTAAGACAGATTTTCTTTCCAGTTGTAACTGCTACAGATGAGCACAGAAAGCTGAATTTTAAGGTTAAGCAGGTCCAGGTTTTTCACAGGTGTCTTAAATGCTGTTTACAGAAATAAAATTTAAAAAATCAAGGACTTGTTTTGACCTGCAGAATCTTCTCCTAATGGCAGTGACTCTCAAGAAACATGCAGAGTTTTAGAGCAAAGTCACCTTTAAAATGCATTTTGATTAGACCTTTTATTCTCTCTGTACCTCCACTTTTTCCTCATACATTAGTTATTCATAACCTTTGAAAATTACTGAGTTACCACAGTCCAGGTGGTAATTCATCTGCCATACATCACGGAGCAGGTCAAGGCTCCCTCCAGCATATACCTGCTCTTTTCCCATCTGAAGAGCTGGGAAAATTAAGAGAGATTAAAGTAGTCCTGGAATATCTGCCTTGGGACTTCTCAAAGACTAGCTGCCAAACTTCATAAACTTTCCTGGGAGATAGGTGGTATCAGTTGCAGAAATTAGTGAGGAGTCTGTAACTTGTATGGTTGGTTGCAGTGATTGTTTAAAACTAAAATGAACACAAAACCCCAGTCTAACCAATGAAGCCATCCACTTTTATTTCAAAACAGAATTGACTTACTGCACTATGTGCTTTTATTGACCAAATAAACTGGCAGTGACCACTTCAGCTCAGGCCAAAGTATGAACACTGTCTCTTCCTCCCTTTCCCCTGTCCACTCATCCCATAACTGAAAGGTGAGCAACCAACACCAAGAGTCTAAGTCTGGTTTCCACCTCTTTTTCATGCAGGGGAACTTCTGAGTTGCTCATTGAAGCCCTCATGGGGCAGCTGTGCAGAAAAGATTACAGGGAAACTGTTGCCCTTAAGGTCAGAATCATGTTCTAGAGCTGTGACAAGTACAAGAGAGCTGCTGCTTTGACCCTTTGTCTGAAGTGCAGAAACAACTGGTTGGATTCTTTGAAAAAACCCCAACTTTTTTTCATCTCTAGTCTCTATGTTCCTCAAGTTTTACAGTGTCAATAATTGCTTCCTTGAAAGGCTATAGGGTTTTCTTTTATTTTTTGCCTATCTGTTTTGGCAATAAGTCAACTGATGAATTTAATTTTCTATTAAAAAAGGTGCTTTCTTGAGTCTTTAATAAGTAAAGTGGAATTTCTTTAGGGAAATTTCCTTCCTGATTATGATTGTATTCACTTTTGTGTGTATGTTGGCAGATATACAAGGCAGATGGTAAAAGGTAGTTCTGCAAACTGTAGTGTTTGCTTCCCACATATTCACGAATTCCTCATAATCTGAAATTTCTTGAAGGATCTTAAATTACATGTTGTAAAGTTTGGGGGAAGTCTATAAAGCTTGTTTGGTTTGCTTCTCAAGAGATGTAGAATTGCTGACTTAACATACATGGTCTAGCCCTGAAGTAGTAAGGTTACCCTTCAATTTTTGTCCAGGGCCCCCAGAGGTGATTGCAGTGTGTAAGAACCTCCAAGTTACAGCAAGTTTGTGTCACCTATCCTCTTCCTTAAGAAATCAGTGTGTGTCAGGGAAGAGGAGGTAGGGACAGAAGGCTATCAACCTGTAGTTTTTCAGTATGGTTTTACAGCCTGCTGTGTGCAAATGGTGATACAAAAGAGAATAGAGGATGTGGCTTCAGATTTATATCTGAAATATAAAAGTTGGCTTGCAGACTTCAGTAAACATATACATAGATGTGGTTGTTTCTCTGTTTTTAGGAATACACTATAGATATAATTTTTGCCCAGACTTGGTATGACAGTCGTCTAAAGTTTAACAGCTCAATGAAGGTGCTTATGCTTAATAGCAATATGGTTGGAAAAATTTGGATTCCAGACACTTTCTTCCGGAACTCAAGGAAGTCTGATGCTCACTGGATTACAACTCCAAATCGTTTGCTTCGAATCTGGAGTGATGGAAGAGTATTATACACTCTAAGGTGGGTTCTTATTGTCTAGGTAGGAAAAAAACCTCAAAACTGTTATGACCAGGAATATGAAAATAATGAATATGAATCAAATTCCTGGCATCTCTTTTGTGATGGACCAGAATTCATGAGGGGTTACCTAGAGGAGAAAAACAGAGATTGTTTGATAATGAAAACCATGAAATTTATAGTATTGAAATATATTGCCTAGATATTTGGGTAAAGGTAATTGAAGGGGATAGCAGATTTTGTTCTCACTTAGGTACAGGCAAGATTTAAAAAAAAGCTATATAGCATATAGCACCATTGTGGTATGTCACTAACATGTTACAGATAAATGATAAATTATTTTGCAGACTTTCTGGTCTAAATAGTTCTTTGTGTAATTTCCACGAAATTATATTCAGTAAGTAAAATATAAAATGCTTCAGATAATTAAAAATCATAAGAAGCTTGATTAAAGCTAAGGCCCCAGTCCTGCATATGCTTTTTAACATGTTTTTACCCTTGCAAGCTATTGAAATCAACAGATCTGTTCTTCCAAACTAGGCATAAGGAAACATGTTTGTGACAATTTTTGGCAATGCCTGTGCTGGTTTGAAGCTTACTATCTGGGTTATCTGTACTGATATTTGAGTCACTTTTCAAACAGTTCTTGAAAGGCTGTGGTCTACAGAAGTAATTTTAGGGTCATCTCTCAGTTTAATTTTTTTAAGTATGCCCAAAATATCTTGCAGTAAATCAAGAGCTGATCAAGAAATAGTCCATTCAGAGGATGCCATAAATATGATTCTGCTTTTAAGAGTTTATTTATTTATTTAAAAAGGTGACACTGATTAATTACTTTCTTCTCAATCATTTATGCTATGTTCATATGCAGGCTAGTTGTGTTGTATGAACAATTTATAAAAGTCTTCTGTATTGATATAAGAATTAGATTATTTTAAAAGGATTCTCTTTACTGATTTTTTTTCTTATTATGCTTCATTTGGGGGGGCATGCAGACATCTCTGAAGGAGACTGTTTAAATGGTTTATGATGCTGGTATTTATAAAAGCCTCTAGAGAGTCTCTTCTGTTGGTGTTTGCTTGGTTTTGTTTGTTTTTGTTGTTGTTTGTTTGTTTTTTCTAGCTAGCAATTGTAAAGTCATACTTGGACTTTACCTTCCATTGTCTATCAGTTTCAATGTACAATTTCTTCTAAAGAGAATCAAAGTAACACAAATAAATAAATGTGAGCAAAAAAAATCCTGTGAGCCCTCACAGAGCAATAGGTTAGAATTACTGTGTTAAAGTGGAAGCTCTAAATCATAATGAGCTTGTAACAAAATAACTGAACAGGTTTTCACCCAGCACTGCAACATGCAAACATCTGTGCAGGTGAGGATATGACCTGAATTTGGCCTAAGGTAGAACAACATTGAGAGGTTCATATGTTGCTTATTGAAGGAACTTTAATATGATCTGACAGTGCTCCAGGTTTGTGGGCTCACCTCGTTTTGAATTTGGTAATTTAGGGAGCAGACGTGGTGAATCTATTCATCAGCCTTACTGAATCTCCTCTGAGGGCAGCCCTTGGTCTGTTCATTGCACCCATCAGGGATTCCAGAGTTAGTTGTGTTGCTTTTAACAGAGGGCTGGACTTACTTTCTTTTTGTTTGGGTGTATAACTATCCTAAGGTTGAAAATAGAAAACAAAGGCAATAAATGAATATGTCATAGTTAATGAATTTGAAAAGCATCTTCAGAGCAATGCAAGTATTTTGCTTAGAAATGTAGGGGAGGATTTTTCTTCTTCTCCTCCCACAGTGTATGCTAAGAGATACACTTTCCCCTATAAGCTTCTTTTGGTCAGGTCCTAGTGGCACTTTCTGTAGAATAAATACTTTGTTCAGAGATTTTTGAACAAAGCTTTCTGGCAGTATGTCACAGAATCTTCCTTTCCTCACCCCTTATTGTCTAGTATGCAAGAATTGCATTCAGTATGTAAACATAATGTTAATTTTTAAAGTTCATTTTAGAAGACATTTTGAATTTCTGCATAGTGTTACCAACAAAGGAGAAGGTATCTTAGATAAAAAGAAGTCAGTTTGGAGTCTAGTACCTTACTTCAGCTTCCTAGTGAAAGGTAACAGAGGTCGGTTTTGCTTTGATTGCTTGCAAATCCTGCAGAAATCTGTGATAACATTTTCAAAAGGAGCAAGTAATTCAGTTGAAACAATCATGAGTCCTAAATGGCCTCTAAAATGTTTGTAAGTTGTGAATTACTTGAATGCCTTAGGCATTAAATGAGTAGAAACATAATCTGCCCTTTCCTATCCATGTTAGTCTTCACCAGAGCTGCTTCCATGAGTATAGAGCAAGCTCAAGGTTATCCCCATCTTTTTTCCTCTTATGTAAAACCACCAGATACAATGATGCTAAATGCAATTTGACTCCACAAATGCATTTTACAGAAACTTTATTTGCTATCATAAACTTCCTTTCTTCCCCTGTCTTCAGACCCTCCTTTCAATCCCCTGTTTCTGGTAGAGCTGAGAGGTGCTCCCAAATGAATCTAAATTTTTGAAATGGCTTGAAATACCTGTTGAAACAGTGCAGATCCTCATGTTGCATGTGGTAATAGTTCTTGTTATTTTGTTCCTTGCTGGTAATGCTGGATGTGTTTTTGCTGATACACAGTAGGCTGTTCATAACATCCATTAATTGGCAAAATTAATTTCCATTTCTGTTCTTACTACGTAGTCTGAAGTATCTAAATGCTTGACTATAATATTTTTTCTTTTTTTCCCCCTTCCTTCTCTAACTAGGCTGACAATTAATGCTGAATGTTATCTTCAGCTTCACAATTTTCCTATGGATGAACACTCCTGTCCTCTGGAGTTTTCAAGCTGTAGGTGGTAAAACACTTTTTTTTTTTCCCCCCTCTTCACACATAGGCTTTAAATTTCCTCAAATTGTGGCAGGAAGAGAGCAAATGTTTACCTTTTAAAACCTTGCATTGAAGAAAAGAACTGACTCATTCATGTTTTGATTAGATTTATTGCATTATTTAATACAGGGATGAATGAGTTGAATTACATGCATTTCATGCAACTTTAAAAATAATCTTATTGCTTAGGAGTCTGATACAATACCCATTCCAGTTAATGGAAATACATTGCCCTTGAAGAACTTTTTATGCCTGCAAGACTTGATGATGTTGAATTAGTTCAATGTGGTATACTTAAAAGGAAAAGTAAGATCTGTCTTCTTCAATCTGCTCCTATAAATGCTTAATTAGTATAAGAAGTCCTTCTCCTTTCAGTGGGACTTACTTTATGTGAGCAAGAAACACAACATTCAGGCTTCCTTTTTTTTAAAAATATAAACTATATTTAAAAAATATTCCTAAGGGAATTGTGCTATTTGAATCATAGAATCATTGAGGTTGGAGCAGACCTCTAGGATCATCAAGTCCAACCTTTGACCAAACACTCCCTTGTCAACTAGACCATGGCACTGAGTGCCATGTCCAGTCATTTCATGAACACCTGCAGGGATGGTGACTCCACTACCTCCCTGAGCAACCCGTTCCAGTGCTTAACCACCATCTCAGTGAAGAAATTGTTCCTTATACCTGACCTGAAACTCCCCTGATGCAGCTAGAGACTATTTCCTCTTGTCCTGACATTAGTTGCCTATGAGAAAGGACTGACCTTCACCTTGCTCTTTTCAGAAGGTCTTCCCTGAGCCATAAATAGGAGTTTTGTCAAATTATGTGCTAATAAGGGTCTGCCCTTTTAAGGTCTTTTTGATTATTTAATGATAATGTAAATTATATTTGTGTGTAAATTCAGAGTGATGATTCTGAGCCAATTTTTCATATTGGAGTTCTATGATACTGTGTGTATATATATATTTATCTAGGTGTAGAAGTATGGCCAGATATTTTGTGGTTAAATTTTAAGTGTGTCACGTGGACTATAGGTTGTTTTTGTCTCTGATCCACATTATGTATAGCCTTGGTTCAGTTTATAAGTAACTTCAGATGTCACAAAATGTGCTCTGTTACATTCTGTGGTCTAACGTTTTGTTTTGTTTTGTTCTAGATGGATATCCCAGAAATGAAATTGAATACAAATGGAAGAAAACCTCTGTTGAAGTGGCAGATCCAAAGTACTGGAGATTGTATCAGTTTGCATTTGTAGGATTACGAAATACAACTGAAATTTCTCATACCTTGTCAGGTAAGGCAAAGTGTTAAGTTTTTTTTCATGCAAGATCTATTTAGAACAAGACTAACAGATGAAGAGACAACTGAAAACCATATTAAATATAATGTAAATATTTTATTCTGTTTTTTATTTTTAGGTGATTATATTATTATGACAATCTTCTTTGATCTCAGCAGACGTATGGGATATTTTACTATTCAGACATACATTCCTTGTATACTCACAGTTGTTCTTTCATGGGTGTCATTTTGGATCAATAAGGATGCAGTTCCTGCAAGAACTTCTCTGGGTAAGAATGTCTTTTTTCAGCCTAGAAGGGTCTGGTACTCCACAAGAATACAAATTGCAACATGGAGTAAATTAACCACAATTTATTCCCCTTCAGATTACAACCATTGGTCATTCTTTCTCTGCAAGACTGGGAGCAGGAGAATCCTGCTATAGCTGCACAGCAGGTCTTGAGGAGGGAATGTTGAGCACGGAAATCCTGATCCAAGCTTTGTGGATCCAACCCTGTTGTTCACACAATACAGTTTTACTTCTTGATATACTTTTTGGCACCTCCAGGGACTGCAATCATTACTCTGACAAGTATAACTAAACTTCACTTAGCATCATGGAAGAAATTGTCATTACTACGTGAGCAATCTGCAATCTGGCTTTTTTTTTTTNAATAGAAATGACTCAGTTATTCTTTAAAGCACAGGATTGAACAGAAAATTTGCAACCAAACTTTCACTTCAAGCAGTTAAGCCTGTAACTCACAAAAACTGATTCACTATCATGCTTTTACTGCAGGCACTACTGAAGTGTGTTGCAAGTTCCACTACAGAGATAATTCTCTGTTTGTGTCATCTGGGCAGACCTGTTTAGGATGGTATCAGTCTCCTAAGTTTGACTGTTTAGGGTTCATGTGCTGCCTTGGAGAAAAATTGTAGTCCCAACATAAAGCATGATAGACAGGGGTGCATGGAGTGCACAGGACACACACTAGCAACTTTGAGCTTAGCAGTTACAGATACCTACAGTAAAACTGATGACAGCAGTATGACTTATTTTAGGGGAAAGATCAAGATCTGAGAGTGTATCTTAGGAAGTGAGATGGGAGTTAGTTTTTGTCATCAGTTATAGCATTGTGAGCACACCATTCCCACCTTATAGGATCGTTTATTACCAGGAAGGTGAGTTCATGCTTTAAGTCCCTGCTTTTCCTGCTCAAACTGGACCACCTGCAAGCCTACAAGATTAATGAGTCAAGAAAAAAAGTAAGCAAAAATGGGCATGGCTCTGTAGACTAATGAAAGGGTAAGGGAAGAAAATCTTGGATCCTAACTCCATGTTATTTAAAAGTGTTGCAAAGTTCAGTGAAGAGAGCCTAAATTCTTGAATAAGTGAAACTAATTTTGATAGTTTTAGGCCTTGATATAGAAATCTCTTATCAGATTTCTTTGACTGACTAATCATTGGATATCTTTGTAGGCCCTGTCTAGCTATAAGACACCAGCTATAATAGGAAAAACTGTTGTATTGGTATCCTGCTACTTCTGTATCCAGTTTGTTCTTTTTACAGAGTACTTTTCATTTGCCGTGAACCTAGAAAACTTGCCTTTGATGTCATGGTTAAGCTGAAGTTTTCAAGCTCCCACTTCAGCAGTACTGACCTTCATCTACTTGAGATGAACTACAAATGTTTGCAATATCTTATTTACACCTCTCTGTGGGTAACTCTCAGCTCCTTTTGTATGAACATGCAAAAGCCATCGTTTGACAGATTGTAGGATGACTTTTCTCACATGCAAATGATCTGGTGAAGGAGAAAGAAAATACTTGTCAAATAGATACAATTTTATAGAAAAAGATTGAGACATTAAGGCAAGAAAGCCAAAACTAAGCAAGGTTTCTTGTGGCAAGTAGCTGCTGTTGTGCTGTAGAAGGTTTGCTCCCTGTAACAGCCCCCATATATGCCTTTCACATAGCAGAGAGAACTGAAAAACCCATGTCTCTTTTTGTCCTCTCTGAAGAGAAGCTGGTACAGGAAATGGTGGGTGTGACTTACCACCTGGAGGCTGTGCTGGGGTCTGGTACACTGAAAAGGCTTAGGCCCTTTTCTTCCGTATCTGTTGGAAGATCCTGGAAGACTGTGGTTTCCCAAAGCTAAGGGTTTGAGATGAGTAAAGGTATTTAGATATTTAAACATACAGAGAAATGCCTAATTGATTTTCAATAGTATCTAGTGGGAGTGAAGCACTTCTGAAGAACTCTGTAGTGGTCTGTTTGCCCTTTTAGGCATGTAATTTCACTGGGAAATCTGTTGCAAAATCATTACTCCCTTCCTGCTGCAGGAGCAGACCATAGGAACCACTGATTCCATGCTTTTATTTATAAGCCACAGACAGCCTCCAACTGGTGTAACACATTTTAAAAATATTCCTGTGCATGTAAATAACAGATTATTTGTGTATTCAAGTATTGCTCTCCAAAGGAAAGGTCACATCTTAATTTTGGACTATGATGAAAAAAGCTTTGCATCTGCCTGAACCATCAAATATAGGAAGAAAGTGTTAACACCTTATAAATGCTAAAATAGTGAAGAGTTGTACAGTTGAGATTTTGAACACATCACTATTAAGGCCAGCTGGTTCTTTTAATTAACTAGCAAGTGAATCAAAGGACACATTTTCTTTGACTTCAGACAGAATATTGAAAACATACCTAGTGACTTAGAGTATGAGACCAGAAAGGCCATAAGGTCATTTAATTTGATCTGCTGCATGTCAGAAGCAAACAATTGAAAACATTATTAATTTTTCTTGTGTTTACCAGAAGTTTAAAATCATTAAAAATTATTTTTTCTGAACACATCCATTTTACATTTTAATCTTTTGTGAGCTAAATTTCTTTCTTGTGCTTATAAAATGTGTGCTTATTTGTGCCTGTTTTTCTATTATATATGTTTTATATGTACATTTTATGGCAGATTTATAAAATTATACAAACATTCTCAGTGTCACTGTTTATTCAGTGAGTGTCAAACATAGGAGGGATTTAAAGGGAAGGTGAAATGTGCTGCCTTCTCTGTGATCCCGTGATGGCTGCTGGATCCACAGGGATAGCTTCTTGTGATAGCATCAATATGTGTGGGTGTATTACATGGTGAACCCTGCTGTGGCTTAGTTCCTGTGTGCTTCCTCAATGAATTAAGGCCTAATTTGGTGATTTTTTTTTTTTATTTTTTATGACAATATGTTGGGATTACTTACACATTTCCCTCTTCCTGTCTTTTTTTATTTCTTTCTTTCTCGAACAGGCATCACAACGGTGCTGACCATGACAACATTGAGTACAATTGCTAGGAAGTCACTTCCAAAGGTTTCCTACGTGACAGCAATGGACCTTTTTGTTTCAGTTTGCTTCATTTTTGTGTTTGCTGCCCTGATGGAATATGGCACTTTGCATTACTTTACCAGCAACAGAAAAGAGGACAAAGGAAAAGAAAAGAAGGCAAAATCTAAGCCATCAGTAAGTTTAGTCAAACAATTAAAAAAAAAAAGAAATACAGAATGCATTTTATTGTAGCATTCATTTTTTAGAGACTGGTTCTTAAGTAGAAAAGCTAATGTTAAAAGATAATTAACCCTAGTATTTATAATTTCTTTACAGCTGGGGGCTTGTATTAATATTCTGTAAATACTACTAATGAAAAGAAGTTTTATGACAGGGTTTTGACTGTGGGGACTGGCTCCTCACAGCCTCTGGATCGGGGCTGGTGCTGGGAAACCCCTGTGCTGGAGATGGCAGAGAACCCACCTGGGTCCTTCCAGCTGAGGTGGTGAAGAGAGAAGCCCCTTTATTCTAAGTAAGGAGGAGTTATATACCCCTCAGGGAGTGGGGGTGACTAGGGAACCCGGTTAGCCAATGGGGGAAGGGAAGGGTCACATTCAGGTAGGCCCCCAGGGAGAAGGAGATAAGACAGTGATACATTCATGGGGATGCAAGGGGTGGGGTTGGCTGGGCAGTCCAGCTCAGGTAAGAGTTTCACTTGGTGGGGGTACATATTAAGGGAGAACCTGTACAAATAACACAGTTTCTAAAAGGTCTCTAATTTAGCAAAGTCCTGGCATCTGTTGTCCTGGTCTTCTTGCTTCATCTGTTTCTTCCAATCCTTGTAGCTTGAATGATCTCCCACATTTCACTCTTATGTGAATGACAACACATAAGGCTAAGATAGAAAATGGTTTGATATAATAGTCCTTGCCCTGTTGGTGCTTCTAGAGCTTCCCATGGAATGTGTGCCCATGGAGATGGTTCTGTCTGGGCACAGTGGACCAAGATAGCAGTAAAGATAATGTAAATGGACTGAAGGTGTGAGGATACTTTGGACCTGCATCACCTAAATTTACAAAGCTTTGCAAAGGAAACAATGCTTATTATTGGTCAGTATTCTGACTTCCTTTCACTACAGAAATTCTACCTTAACTCTTTTAAATACACTTCTATGTTTCTTTCTGGTTGAATGAATCTTCTGCTTTTACAAGTTGATGTTTCTAGGGTGTAAATCCTCACATATCTCATAATCAAGCATAGTGAAATTTTAAGAGGCTTTCTGTTTCTATAGTAAGAATACTGGAATTTCCCAAGAATCTATCATTAGGAGACAGTACAAATATTTAAAGGTAATCTTTAGATTAAGAAAACATTGAGGTAAGTCCATTAAATAGCTTACTCATTTGAATGTTACTCTTAATATCTGAGGATTGACTGTAGTCATCTTGTGGAGACAGTAAGAATAAGGGCAATGTTATTAAAGCCACCTTCCAGATCCTTTCCATCAAAGTAAACAGGAGCATAGCTGAACCATAATGCCAATTGTCTTTTCTGGCTGAAAGCTGAATACTACCTGTGTGAGATGAAACAGAAATTGATATGAAATTAGAGTAGCCCAGATATGGAAATACAAAACTCCTGTTGTGAACCATATCCATTCTGCAACTCATGATGGGAAGAACTGGTGCACACATTGTGAACAGCACTGTTGTTGGAGACTGTCTTATGGAGGCACTGTGGGGCTTGTAGGGCTTAATATTGGAAAGTGAGAGCCCATAGGTTTTATATGGTGACCTGGTTCAAGTGGATTAGCTGTGAATTTAGGATATGGCTAGTGGTGAAGGCTTAATACTGCCCTGTGCTGCCTTGGTCAGACATTGCTGTGATCCTCAGGGAATCCAGCACAGCCAAGAGAAGTGGAAAATGGAAACCTCAAACTTTCTTTCCTGATAGTGGTGGAAACACTTGGGAGCACAGTGGAAGGGGCAGAACACAGGCTTTGACAAAGGGTGACAGCTGAGCGATGAGGCCAAAAGGTAACAGAGGCAGAAGACTGGAAGGTTTTCCCAGGGTTAGCACAGCAGATTCAATTTCAAGTTGCTGTTGCAATAAGGTCAATAAGGAAGATGGGAGGAAGTACTGCTTTATTCAAACCATGGAGATATTAAAGATCAGCTGCTGACAAATCAAAAGACATTGAAGTAGTTTGCAAGAATACTCACTTGAATGGAGTAATGAGACTTTCCAAAATCTGTTCACACCATTCAGCCATTTATGTAATAATTTGCCAAGCACTGAAATTTTCAGTGCATGTGAAAATTAAAATGTGGAATAATGATGAGATAGAAACTATGAAACTTATTGAATAAGTTGCTGAAATTTTCACTAAAATTAGCAATATAACACTCTAAACACTGTTCAGTTGTGTTTTACTGCATTCATAAGCATACTTTTTATTTCTAAGTAGCTGAAAAAACATATTTTCACACAGAATTTTTGTAACATGTTCCAGCATATTATAGCTGTAAGGCCATACTAGATAATGAGATTACTCTAAAAAAAAGGAAGAACTAAATTTAATATACTTAAATGCAAGGATTCAAATTTGAGAAATAGGTTTTTTTTGGTGATGTTTTATAAAAAGCCGAAATTTCTTGTTCAAAATAAAACAAATAAAGAAACCATCTGATTAGTTAATGGGAAGTCATACAATTACAAAGCCTTTTTTTTTTTTCTTTCTTTCTTTTTTTTCCCCCTCATTTTCCCCCAGCTTTATTTTTCTCAAAGACTTCTATTAATTCTTTTTCTCTTGTAGTTATGGACATGTAACTCAAAAACCAACTTAATTAAAAAAGACAGTTTAATTGCTTCTGAAAGGTTCTCATTTACAGGTGTTTTTTCCTTGGAAAACTTACCTTGCATAGAGCTTCTATTTCTACTGCAAAATGCAATACAAGCTTATTATTCCAGGAACTGATGCCAATAAGGCACAATAAATGATCTTGTGGAAAAAAAAAAAAAAAGGTGAGATTTTACAAATTATTACAGCAGTATTGTCTTAGAACATGTATGCTGGCATCATTCAGGAAAGGTAGTATGAATTGTCTTATACAAATCCACACTAGTAAAGATAATGAGTTTGGGCAGAAAATATTAGGCTTAATCAGTTGTGGATCTTTTTCTGATCATCATTTCAGCTGCATGAATGCATCACCTGAGCTGTGATCTCCACAGACAATGGCTTTCTTTTGTACAGGTATTAATGTTATTGCAGAATAATTGGGGTTTGATTCTATCAGGGTGGATTATAAATGCTTATCACAGTACATGGAATTTTATCTTCAACATCAGTAGGCATGTACATAAAAAATCAGTATGTACTACTGTATCTATGTGTTGGATGTGTTTTGCTGGTTTATTTTTTTAAGTCTCTGCCAGTGGATATAAAGTAATTTTCTATTTTCCTTTTTTCACTCACATTGGCTCTTACACACACTTTCTGTATTTCCTGTAGGTAGCTAAGCCTATAAGATGACCATGTCTGCCACTCTCAAGCCACCTCTTCAAACCTGTAATTCAGTAGCCACCTTGAAGTCTGTGCTGGTGACATGAGCAGTGAGAAGCAGTACTTTTTTCCTTCTTCGATGGTGTTTCTCTGTTGGGGATTCCTGTTTTACCCCACTAGTAGAAACAACTCATACCATGAATCTTACATGGGCAGAACCAACAGTCAGAAAATTCTTGTAATGACAGAGTAGGTGTGAATCAGAAATAAGCATTTCCTCCTATTTATTTTCAACAGAATAATAATCTTATGGCAAAAAAAAATTGAACTAATTTTTTTGTTTTATAAAAGTAAGCCTTGTTTGCAATGCCTCACATTAGGATAGAAGCGTGTAACTCCTGTTGGTTACTACTGACAGTATTTTATCATAACTGAAAAGAATAATGAGGTCCTTTAGGATGATAATTAGCTCCCTAGGTCATCATGTCTAATAAGTGGTGAAACAGCAGTCTGTGTGAAACCTTCTCTGGTTAAGACACTTATTAAATAAAGCTATTTGAAAACATGATGGATACTGCACTGCATTAATATTATCCCTTGGGATATTGGGTAAAATGCCCAGGCAGCAATAGAATGCCTTCTTAACAATGTTAAGGAAGTCTGTGTACTGGCCAAGTTCCCAGGAAGTGGGACAACAGGACTCTAAAGCATATAAAAAAGCTGAATTATGTGGCTTTCCACTTTTCATATTTTTTCATATGTCTGCATTGCCTATAATGTATAATTGGTTAGGAGAACTTGTTTCACTCAAATACCCAGTTAGACTATCTCACTGCATCCTTTTCTGCTGTATTTATTCCTTACATGACAAAAGATGAAGAAGGCAGAAAAGAGAGAGACAGGGTAAGAGTAGTGTTAATGTAACTCCTCTCTTTGGTCTGAAGATTTTAGAAGAGATGCCAAAGGTGAGGCAAGGGGGTGGGAAGTTGAAATAAAGAGGATTATGAAGTAGTTTGAAAAAGCCATTAGATTTAGAAAGAGCAAAAAAAGGACAGGTTCGGAGAGAATGTTTTCTGAAACATTCAGAAAAACAAGGATGATGAGTAAAGAACTGTGTAGAAACAAAATAATCAAAGGGGAATAGGATTGTGTTAGTGTAAGTAAAAGATGAAAAGGCAGAAGTCACAAGAAAGGGAATAGCAAACACACTGTATACCAGGCAATAAGGCACCCAGATTTTTTTCTGTGGGAATTACTAACATCTATTACACTTATTTTGTCAGATTGCAAGAGGGTTATTGTGCCTATGGAAAGTGAAACTAAGAATTAAGAGCTAAATTAGTCAGTATCAGTGTCTTGAGTGGCATTCTCTTAAGGAGTTGTGTCTTGGATTATAAAGGTGAGGTATATTGTTTAGGGGTTTAACGTCAGAGGGTTAGATGATTCAGCCTTATGTGTTTCAGTCTCTTAAACCTCACCAGTGATGTGGTACTAATCTCATTTACTTTTTTCTTTTTGTGAAAGTGTAGATTCCAGAAACATCCAGTCTCATTCTAAAGATTCTAAATGATAGGAGGTTCATCATTCCTTTGGTAGTGATGATTATAGACTGCTTGTGGTCTTGGTTGTGACCCAGTTGTCAAGCAGTGACTGACTTCAAAATGTTTGTCTGTGTTGTATAGATGGGATCAGCTAACCCTGCCTATGTAACTAATTATCTACTACTCCCAAATCCCAGCACAACCCAGCTTTCACTGTGGCAGGTGAAAATCATTCATGATCTTTTGCCTTCATGAGCTAATTATATACAGCAGTTAATAATTTGCTAACCTCCCCAAACTGTTTCTTTACTACTAAAATTTCCATATATTAGAATTTCTGTATATTGTACTGGGGGTGATTATGTTTCTGTGGAAAACCTGTGAAATTATTTAGTGTGAGGATAAAAACCCGCAAAACTCTATTTCTCTTTTTTTTTCCTTTTCTTAAGAAACCACCTTCAATCGCTGTTCGACCTGGATCAACACTAATTCCAATTAATAACATTAATCATCTTCCTGAACGTGATGATGATTACGGATATGAGTGCCTTGAAGGAAAAGACTGTGCTAGCTTCTTTTGTTGTTTTGAAGACTGCCGCACAGGATCTTGGCGGGAAGGCAGAATACACATCCGTATTGCAAAAATTGACTCCTATTCTCGCATCTTCTTTCCAACTGCCTTTGCATTGTTCAATCTTGTTTATTGGATTGGCTATCTTTATCTGTAAGTTTCAGATTTGACAAACTTAGAAAAAAAACCCCAACAGCTAAATGAATAGTCATTAATACTTCTAACAGCGCAATCGAAGATTAGAGCTGGTCAAAAACGACTCAAATTGTTTGTATCCTTTAAAAATTTGAAACAATGAGAGGAAAAATGATGATGTAGTCTCCCTCTTGTGATCAACTATAGAACTGATATTGGTATTTTGAAGGGAAAATTTAAAAATAAACACCCCTAAGATTTATCTTTCCTGAACACACATACAACATAGTTTTTTTCCAGCTCTAAGAAAATGCAGAGTCAAGAGGCTATGTTATTTAACTGGACAGTTCTACATGAGCTTTCAATTTTAATCTTAAATGATAATGCAGAAGGATTTTGTAGCATCTCTTACACCTTTACAAAGAAAGCCTTAATAAAAATGGATTAGTTACTTTCATCCATTTCATCCATAAGGTGATGATTTTATTAATTCCTGATTTTAAAAAGTTGAAATGTAACATTTCTCTTTTCAACCAGCCATTTGTTCTCTGCAGTATGTTTAAAAGCATGATTAAATCATTATTAATCAATTCAGATTTATACAGAATGGAGGTATTAGAGCAGCAAGAAATGGATATATCAAAAAAACCCAAAAGTAGTTCTGAGCTTGTCATATTCTGACCATTGATACAGATTTCTGGCTTTCAACCTTAGGTTATGTTTATGTCTGATCTTCACCACCTGTTACTTCACTGTTGTGAGTTCCCCAAAGTTGTCCAAGAGGGCTACAACTTTCAAAAATCCTTACCCAGCTGCCATTGATTGCTCATTTTGTGGAAAATAGGATGATGTTGGCTGAGATTCTGGTTGTTAAACATAATGCTCTTCACATCCTCTCATTTGTCTGATTCATACTCTATCCCAGAGAAAAAGTCATATCTCTACATTTGGTAGAATTTATATCATCAGAGTTTTGAAAACCTGTAACAGTGCTAGTAATCATGGTATTCAGAGCCACTGTGTTAAATCACCAGTCCTACGTGTAGTGTGTGATCTGCTCCACTGTGCATATAGTATGATTTTGTTGATTATGTTTGTTACTGCACATGCTGCTCACTGAGCCAAAGCCAACTGCTATTAATTTACTGAACCTGTGGTATGGCTTTCTGGGTAATTACCTTCTTGATATTTGTTTGTTTCTAATGGAAAAGTCTTTTTATGGAGGGGGTGTTAAATCTTATGCATTGCAAACCCCCTNTCTGTGTCAGAACTTTTGATCCCTGTGGTAGCAATTCTTCAGTACCAGATTTTCTGAACTGACTTCTCTGTGTTGACTGTTGCTGGATGGGAACATTTGGTATCTGATTTCTATTTCTAAATCCATTGTCTTCATTATGGAAAAGTGCATTCTTTCCTTCTTGAAAAGAACCTGGTCTCAAGTGAGCTTTCAAAATTCACTGTAAAATGAAAATATGCATTAAGTAAAAGTCAGCATTACACGGAAGACCTTACAGGTCTTTAAAGAGGATTAATGGGATTAGCATTTGGCTGTAGGTAAGGATGTTCAGTACTAAAGATACAGACACAATTAATAACTAAGAATAGAAAATGTTACATGAAGAGCCCCCTCCCAATATTTCTGTTAAATTTGCTCAATCCTCTGAATTTCTCAGAAAATATTACTGTATTTTCTTATTCCACTTGGTACCAAGCATAATAAGATATGATATGCAAGATGCATTTCAGAGGAAATGTTACTGTGGTGTTCAGCACCAAAATTTAATAGAGAATGCAAGACTATGTGCACTCATACTGGAAGGAAGTGTGAAAGAAGATCCAATTTTAACAAAAACTTTATTTCAGTATTTAGCTGATGAAATGTAAGAGTGACTGAGAGATTCTGAAAGCCCATTGTTGAGGATGGCTGACACTGTTTGTTGTGTGACCTTTCTAGGTACCAACTTCTGACTGTTAGACTGAGAGTAGAAGTGCGACATCATTAACAACACTGATTTGCTATAATTTATTCATTTTTAAGGGTCTCATTTTCAGAAAATGTTCAGTCCAATGGAAACATGTCAGTTTTAATTCCATAATGTAGTTTGATGCTTTTTGACAGCATACTAAAGACATTCCTCTGTAGGAGGGATGAAGGTGGATTCAGCAGCATGTTGGATGTGTACTTGAAAAGCAGTTAGCTTTCTATACAATACAAGGCCCAGATTTTGTGAGCCCCTGAGTTTCATTAATTCACCTTTAAACAAAAGAAACTTGAAAGAATTTGGCACTTCACAAGAGGAAACACAAATTTCACAGCCTCTGGCACATTTAGTTAGCTTTTTCTATTCATGTGGTTGTCAGTTGCCAATCAGCCTCCAGTGACTGAATTGGAGAACAGAGAACATCCAGAATTGGCAAGGGATGGATAAAGAGCCTTTCATCTCTAATTTCTATGAAACAATGTAATGGAGTATTAAACCTATTAAATGCTATGGCTGTTTGGCTTATGGATACACTTGCTTCTGTCTGTTGACAAACTTTTCTGTGTACTTCATTTGTTTCTGATGAAATAATTTTAGTTTCCCATAGTACTGCAAGTGCAAATAGAAATGGGAATGTAGTGAACTGTAACATGGCACGTAATAAATGTGTTATTTTAGTCCTATGTGTTGTCTTTCTGATCTGCATGTAAAGACTTGATTCCATGAAATCTAAGTGATACTCCAAAAAATGGCAAGGAACAGTATAATTGCTTGGACTTAGATGCTGCAATCACTTTTCAAACTAACCTGGAAAAAAAGTTTACTTTTAGCTGGGATCACAGTATTTTGGAGTCATATTATTCTGAACATCATTGCATAAGCACATGCTTAAACATAATCCTAATCCGTACTGTTATTAGACCAGAATTAAGAAAAGTGAGCGCTTATGTTATGTCATGAAAAATGATGCTATCGTGAATTGATAACATTAACACATGCTTAATTTGCACTAATTTCACTAATGAGTGTTCAGGAGCTCAAATAATTGAACACTAAGGATGTGAGCCAAAGCCTGCTCAGTAAGAGATTTTTCCCACTGAATGGGAGGGACATAGGAAGAGAAGTTGCCATAAAGGCAGAAAGGGGAAAAATGTTGGGGAATCTGTTTTATACTGCACCTCTCTTAGACTTCTCTTCAAATGTGTTTTTCAAAAAAGAGACTTTTCCTTGATATTTCTGTATTAGTGTTTCCCACTTGTCTGTTTTAGTAGTGAGTACAGATCAATGTGTTCTTTTTTGGTAAGGTTTTGTCTATGATTGTACCTCACTGATCTTCAGTGCATGTCTTTCGTGTCTGAATGAATTTGTTTTATGTAGTGCAAGTACAACCAAAGCATGAGCTCCAGGTAATGTATTTTGTATTCACATGTTGATGTGCTTCAAAGACTTTAACCTTATCCAGTTTTCTGACATTCAGAGATAAAGGATTGTGTAAGACTTTGAAGGAGAATCACTTCCAACATGGGTTTTATCATTTTCTGTTGTTTATTTGGTATGGCAGTGAAACGGTTGTTTAAAATTGATATATAAGCTATGCTTTGTAATTTGTGAACACCATTGACCTTACAGTTGGAAACCCAACAGGAGGAGTCTGGATTTAAATATCCATCTGCCTAAAGTAAAATATGTTTTGTTTAATTGTATCAGTCATTATTTCAGTTTATTGTTTCCAAATAGCTGAGAACTAGGGCTAATAGAGTTTTTAAGAATTATTTTTAATGTTATTTTTTTTAATTAATTGTAGTTTCTCTCAGTTGTACATTAAATGTCATATTTTATGTTTATGAAATAATACTGTATTTTTCAGTCATAATAATAGATACTGAAAATAGAAACTAATGTAAAATTTCTCATCTGAAAAGTACAAAGCCAGAAATTACTGTGCTTCCATTTCTGAAAAATGTGCATGTCCACATGTTCTGTTGAATGTGTTGGGGGAAGGGGGAAGACTGACTGAAAGGAAGAGATAGAATAGTCTCCAGGCTGTAGGAAAGGCCTTTTCAGAGATTCGGAGTGGTTCAAGATGAGTGAAGGAATAGATCTATCCTCTCTTTTTTTCCAGTGATCTCTAGTTTCTGCTTCATTTCTACTGGCAGCAGTAGTTCTAATCCTCTATTACCAGATGAATCAAAACCTTAAAAATTACTTTTATTTTACTCTTTAGTAAGTTAATATTTCAACCAGATGGGTGGGCTCATCAGACTGAAGGTGCAAGACCAAGTTTTGCTCCAAGACAGAGCTAACAGCTAGAGGCAAAAGGATGCCTTCTTATCATAGTCATAGTTCATTCAGTTGAGAATCTGCACTGAAAACTGGTGAGGAGGAAAGGCAAAGATGGGATGAGGGAAAAATTGATGGTGGTGGTGATCCTGGAAACAAGTTGCATGAATCTGTAACTTTTATTTAGTTAACAGATCTTTCACTGGCATTTGTGATAATACTCTTGATTTCCCTGCAACATAATTAAATACTTGTAATAATAAAAAAAATTCAGGAAAATACTCTGCATTTCCCGTACATTAATTACAGACTGACTGAGCAATAGAAAGTTATCTTCAGTGATCATTCTGGTAAAATGTCAGAAACACAGAGGTCAGGTTAAATCAGAATTTTTTTTTTTCACTCCTTATTAGTGATAAACTATTTTTAAAATTACTGAGTACTAATTCTGGGAAATATCTCTTTTCCAGGTGTCTACACTTCTGTAAGTCTCTTAGACAGTTAAAGCATTTGGGAATGGAAACTTGACTTGGACTGTGTTCAGTCACTGAGTACCTATCTCCATCAGAGAGTGGGTGAGGTGGATTGTGATCATGCCAGGCATGGACTAGGATAACTTGTGTACTCCAGGGAGGTTGGTAACAGTTTCTGGTTAAAAGGAAGGGTGGTTTATGCTGGAGACACTGTAATTTGAAACAGGGTACATACTTCCCTTCAGAAGATGGATATGTGCTGTGACTTCCAGGGTGACAAAACATCCCTGCATGGGATCAGTTTTGTTGAGATGACTGTCCTGCTATGAGGCACTGAGGGAGTCCCCATATAGAGTGTAGGAGAAGAGTTTTGGTTGCACTCCTCGGCAAGGTGCCTAAATCTTGTCACAGGGCTCAGTATTGTGGTTCTTGAGCTGTCTTTTGTATCTCTTATGATGCTAGACAAAAATCAGTAAATAACAAACTTTTGATTTTACGTACAAGTAAATCTCACAGAGAAAGCCAGAGGGTGAATAAAGGCTTTAAAAGAAATCTCAGGTGACCCTCTGAGACAGGAGATTGGCTGTAACTGAAACAGACCAAAGGATACAGCCTTTCTTACTGGTTGGGTCTTGTGTACTAGGATTATGTTGTTTCTTAAAAAAAAAAAAAAAAAAGAAAAAGCTTCATGGTTTTTTAAAGGGGGAAAAAAAAAATCTGTAAAATTCTCATATCTCTTCCCACTGGCAAATCTTGCTTTGCCTGCAGGTTTTGCTTATAGTACATCATCATCGCTTGAGCTGTGTGAGGAGAGCCATGGGGGATGTCAGACAGAAGACCTATAAACTGTTCTATCTTTTCTTTCTCAGTTTCTTTTCTTAGTCAGGAAAAGAGGTTCAGAAGAGTAGGTGTATGGCATGTGTAAATGAGGACAATTTTGCTGCTGACAACAGAGGCTGAGTCCCACTATCTGACAGGATTAAGAGGGATGAGACTCTGCTTGCAGTAATAAGGCTTCTCTTTTGTAATAATTCTTTGTAGTAGCTACTTTTCCATACATCACTGCATGGCTACCTGAGACTCAAAAATTTTTCAGGTTGGAAGCAAATCTTTTGTGTGTTTCTGGGTTCACAGAATGATCTTTATCATCAGGGTTTGAGCCTTGCTGAATTCAAAAGAAAAGGTTTCCTCTTGAAGTTTCCTTGTCCAGGCATTGCAGGTAGGAGATGTCTTACTGACAAACATTGGAGAAGTGATTTTCAGTTGATCCTGCTGAGAAGTCAGACTATCTCTGTAGCGTGGCATTGGGATTCCTTTGTCATTTAGACTTGAGAAGGTTGAGTGCTGCTAAAAGCAATGACCAGTACTGCCTCCACAGAGGATACATTTCTTTTGCCAGTTAGATATTTAAAAACAAAACCTAAAGCTGTTACTGTGGGTGGGAAATGAGGATGAGTCATTATTTCACTTCAGATATTTATTTCTCCTTGAATTGTTTTTTTCTCCTTAGTAAGATTGTATGTAGGAGTCTTTTGGCTTTTGAAATATACAGAAAACAGGCGATGGTCATTTCAAACAGGTAAAGTCATGTTAGTCCTTCTGCCCGCTGATGGCATAGGAGCAGTAACAATGAAGACACTTCCCTATGGCTCAGATTTTCCAAGACAGATAAATTTTGATATCTGCATATTCATAGGCCTGGTATTAATATAAAGTCAGTGTTCAGGCTTTAGTCACTAAAAAAATCTTAGTGGTTTGTGCATTGTCACAGTATTTTTTGTAATTCCCACTGCTGTCCACTGTGAATGCTTAGACTTTTTGTCTGAACATGAAGGGTTGTGTTATTTTACCTTTAAATACAGTTTTAATTGCTGTAGCATATATATATACACTTCCTTCAATGAAAATGAGGGATCAGAATCTGGCAATTTCATGGTGATGCTTTATTTCAGAAATCTAATATCTGTTTTTAATTGCCCTTTAAATTAAACAAATAATACTCCTATAATTTGTATTCTCCTTCATTGAAGTTTTATTAACAATTACAATTCATGGTCTAAACCTAAATTTACATAAATATCCTTCAAAAATAACACTTACTGATTTATTATGTGTCTCAGTATTGATTATATTGAGGTTCCAGTATTCAAATGCAGTTTTAATGCAAATCTCTGTCATGGCATCTGTAGTTTACATAGTGTTTCAGTGACTCAGACTTTGCCCCTTACATCCTTTTTTTTTTTTTATCCAGGTTTTTTTAAAAAATGCTGATATTTTAAACTGCCTAAGTGAACATTCATATAATGCATTTAATTTGATAGTGTTTTGGCGCAATATTATACATCAGTGTTTCTTTTAAAGTTATTTATTAATGCCCTTGTGGATAACTTACTGCCAGAAATAAAGAACATTAAGATAAATTTGTAACTCTCTCTGCAGCTTCTAAGTTTTATATATATAACATACATGATATTGATGCAAATTTATTCTTCCCTTTCAGTTTTCCTCCCAGAAACCTTCTCATTTGGGCTAATATTATTTTTATAAGTGTGCTGATATTTACAGTTCTACTCAGTTATTTGGTACTTTTCCAATAGCCTTGGAATGTACTCATCCATTATTATATTGAGTTACCTAGAAACATCAAGGCACTCTCACAGGTTTTAATGTGATTAAGACGTGACTTCTTCAGCCTCATCTAAAATACCATAATCTTTTGTACCAAAACTAAAGCATTTTCAGGTGTCAAATTGATTGTTGTCTGCTTCTTGGTTTTGACAGTGTTTGTCTGCTTGGTTAGAGTGAAACACTGATACCATCATTTTTTGCAGTTGACAAAATTATTAATGAGCATGGCTGAATGAGAAGGCTTCAGAGCTGATAAACAGATGATGCTTTGGGCTAAATCCCATATACAGCTAAGACTTTGTGAGTGCGATTGAAACTATAATGGCAATGAAATATCCATATGTAGACTAGAAAACAAGATATGAAAACTTTTACATATACATCAGATTGTCATTTTAATAAGATTTCCCATAAATATGATCAAAAAAGTCCTGAAAAATCCCATTTGGATTTGCAGTTAGAATGTAGAAGTAGTTCAGAAGCTTGAAATAATTATGGTTCCATTTGATGAGTCTTGCAGATTCATTTTAAATTTAACTCCTTTTTACTAAAGAAGAAAGAACACAAATATTGTGGTTGAGATAGAAATTGATATCACTAAAGGTGACCAGTGCTGAGGAAGTTGCTGTGACTGCATTTGCAGAGATGAATTCTGCTCTATATTTTCAGATCTCTCTCAGTACCATGGTGAAAATTTTTGTCAGAGTTTGATGTTTTTAGGGTACCCTTAGTTTTTTGATACTTCAATTTCTTTCATGCAGTTTAAGACATGAATAAAAAAGACCTACTTTTCAGATGTTTAGCACTTTCTAAAAATTACCCCTTGAACTTTCAATTTAAAGCACTCCAAAAGTGAATAGGTAGGCATCACTGATAGTGTTTTAAATAGATTAAATTGCTATAGAATAGTGCAGAAAGTTCGAATATGGTTCAAGGCTAGAAATTTTTAGACTTTTGTGGGGCTTTTTTCCTTACATTTCTTGAGATCTGGGGAGATGTGAAAGCAAATGGAGAGATTTCACCTTATGATTGGTTGGTTTTGATTTATTTGTTTTCAGCAGTATATCTCATGCAGAACAGTGCATCAGCTGCTAAAAGGTGATTTTATTGGTGGTCAAATGAGGCTTTGAGACTGGTAACAGAAATAACAGGTTCAGAAAGGAAATGCTTGTGACAGTATCAGAAGGGGCTGGGTTGCACAAGGCTTTGGAAACAGAATTTCTGAAGTAAAATTATGGGAGAGAGCTGGATTATAAGGACTTCTAGAATAAACCAATATCTCTGAACCCTCTTGCCAGGAGAAGACTGACTGTGGTTTAAAGTAGAGGTTTCAGAGGTCATTACTGTGTATATTAGTGTCTATTGAATTTTCATGTAAATGTTGCACTAGTCATTGTGCATTGAATGGAAATGTGCTTGCACCCTGGTGCATGGTTCATACAGAAGTTTCTGAGACGTAATCTGTAATCTTCTAAATGGAAAACTCTGAAAGCCATAGTCTTAAAAAATAAAGGTAAATTAAAACCCCACCATTGAATAACGTGTTCTGTGAAAAATTAACAGATTAGATGTTTGTGCTCTGATGTCTCTTGAACTGATGAGAATCAAGAAAGTTTCAACACTGAACTTTGTAAAGCAATTGTAATGCATTGTTTTTACTGTATCTGCTGTGAAGTTGATTAGTTACACTGTGAAAAAATAAATAGTGCCTGGCTACTTATTTCCATATGTTATTTATTTTTTTACATACCACTTGTTCTTTTCTCTGTAAGACCATGATGATAATGGCCATTCTGGTTGTAAAGTAAGATACATGCAGATATCCCCCAAAATGCCATGAAAGTGGAAAGAATTCAAAAAGGTTTATTTCAGAGGCAAGGGCACTGAAAGTTTACAAAACCTCATAGTGCTGCAAGACAGCACCAGGCCTCAGGGAAATGCAGTTCCCTCCGTCTTCCAGGGCTTTTTGTCTTCTCTCTGTCCTCCCCCTCATTGTCTGGTCGAGGAGGCCCAGCACATGTCTGTGAGCATTCTCTCTCCTGCATACCAGAGAGAGTTCTATTTTTCTGTTACACATTTGTCTGAAAGTGGTATCTATTCCTACGCTGGTGAAAATAGTTTCATACAGTGCCTTGATAGAGAACAATGTATTTGCTTTGCTTCTTGTTTTTTATTTTTTCCCCCTTCCCCCCTTCTTTCTCCTCCTCTTTCCTTCCTTTGATAATAATGTAAATAGAACATTGATCATGACATAGAAATAAAGCTCTGGAGCTAAAATTCCTTTTATGAACCATTTGGACCAGTTTTATAGCTGATAGAAGATGTTCTACTTGTTACTGCCAGGAGGAGTGGTCCTACTCTCCCACACAACCCTTTCACTTCTATCAGCTCTGGTGCTTGGCTAATCCCACTCTCTTTCCTCTTCCAGAATGCCTCATGGCCTTGATGTCTGGCTCCCTCTTCTTGTCCTGTCATTTTTTAAAAATTTGTAGCATTCTATTAGAAGTGCCACAGGCAAAGGAGCAGGGTTCATGCTGAAAGCAAATATCCAGGGGAAAATCACTCTTTATTTTCCTCAAATACATTCTGTTCTTTGGCCTTACCATCCCACTGGAGAATCTGCCTGTAAGCATCACCTTCCTCATGTAGTCAGTCCCACAAAATGTTTTTATTTCATTCTAAACTGAGTGTGGATATGTGATGAAGGAGGGATACAGTCAACATAAAAATCCCGGGAAAGAGGTCAAAGACTTTAAGACTCTGGTAGTTCTGGAAAATACCACAGATTTCTGCAGCACCTTACACATCCTTTTCAGATTAAAGTTAGGGATTTCAGCAATACCTACATTCCCTTTAGCATCGTATGTTCTTTTTTTTCCCTGGTAATTACCTCTGGTAGCTGTTACTTAAGTCCTTAAGGTTACTTAAGGTATAATAGAATCTATTTATCTTCCCTCCACTCCCAAGTTGTTGATGTGCTGTTCATTGTACAAACAGTAAAAAGAACTCTAATATTTCATAGTACCAAACCTCTGAGTGCCTAACATTCTCAATGGCTCTGTAGGTCAAAATATTCAGGCCTCTAGCTTCCACAGTATTGAAGTAGCTGATCAATAAAAGAATTAAGCAAAGCCTTTATGTGCAGACGGTAAAGTAAATACTGTCATCTATACTTTTAAGGTAAACTTTTTTCATTATTATTTTCAATAGGATGAATTTCAGCAGTACATGCCTGGAAGGAGTTAAAATTAATTTATTTCTCATGGACCAGCAAAAATACACTATTTTCTACAAAACAGACTATTAAAACTTGGGGTGGTGCAAACCTTGGTGACTGAAATTACTAAATGTTAGTGCAGAACCAGGAAAAAGGAGTAAATTTTTAAGAATTCCCAAATACATTATCTTTTTAATATCTAAGATACTTTATAATTTGCAAGAATTAGTAAACAAATTTAATAATAAATATTTCTTAATAATATCCAATTTTATTATTTACTAACAATATCTGTAGTAGAAATTGAAGAGGTCCTCTAAAATGTATGTTAGGACCTCAAAGTGTGCAATTGAAATCTGTGGATATTAAAAAATCCTAGTCAAAAGAAATAACTGCTACTTCTCAAATTAGTAGGTAAAGATGTCCCTGCACTCCTGCTGCTCTAAGGTTTCTTGTGAGGGAATAAGGCAGTCCATGTTCCTTGAGACTGCCAAAGAGCTTTCCTTGGTAAGGGTGACATCAGTGATGCTCTCACCAATGCTGAGAAGGGGACTGTGAGCACTAAGTCATTCTACATAGGCCAGCGAGCAGCCAGCATATGGTAACAGGTTTCAGACCTGATTAGCTAATGTTAGGTATGTACTGGCAACTGGAAATTTGCATGATCAGTTGCCAGTCCCTGGAGGAATTGCATCAGATCAGGTGTTGCTCTTCTGTTCTCTCATGCATTCCCTCCTGTGAGAAACACTGCCTTAGGTTTCTTTATTCTTTCTCCTTGTTTCAAACATTGGCTAGCAGTTTCTCATAACTTTCCTCAGTAAATTTTTTTTTTAAAATTTGTTTGTTTTGTTTTATTTTTCTTGTTTGTTTGTTTTCCTGTTGCATTATAAATCATTATGTTTCCTAAACTTCTACTGTACTGTCCATCCTTTTACCTGTTTCTGCACCTTTGTTTTCTTACTTTCTATGTAGTGCTGCTTGCTTCACACATTCACAGATGAGAATTATGAAAGGTGAGAGATGATCACTGTGAAAGTGATGCTGCCATAAGAAATGAGAGTTTTACTCCACACACACTACAAGCAGTCTGATGATGCAGTGTTTCAGACTCCTGCTGTCTGAAGAACCCCTCAGATACTTTTGTCATCACAATTTTTTTATCATCTGATAAGAAATGGTAAATAAGTAGTAGATCTTTCTTAACACTCTCTTAAGGATGTCATGAGACAAAAAGGACCAAGCATTCTTGAGAATGATTTTTGTTTGGGTTGTTTGTGACATGGCCCTGCTGTTGAGGTCAGTGGGCTCTCAGCGGCAGTGCCTCCAAACCTGATTGGGTTCCCGAATGCATTTTCCCTACGACATTTAGATATCTGAATTGGCAAAAGTTACTATACTAAGCTTCCTACCAGCAACAGCTAAAAAAATAGCTACACTGATACCTCAACATTTATTCCCCTTCTCCTAACTGTTATTTACCATAGAGACCACAACAAGAAGCTCTACCTTAAAATTTATGATGAGGGGTGTACACAGGGCATGCATCAATGGTTAGTTATGAGCCTTCGTACTTGGAATCTAAGGTTCTGCTTTTCCTATACTGATACTGAATCTGCATGACTCAAATATTTCCTGTTTTATTTGGGGTAAGTTTTTTTCCTATGCCTCAGTTTCTATCTAAAAGACATAATAATGCTATTCATGAAGCTGTTAAAATTAACATTAAATTAACGAAGGGAAAGTACATAGCTTTTGTAAAGAAGGACCTGTCAGGGAACTGAAACAAATGATGTTTTTGACCTTCAATTATGAGAAGGAAATATATGCATCTCTTTAGTCAATACTATACTGATTAAGGTGACAGGTCATAGTTCTGTGCCTGGAACTTCCTTACTAATACAAATATTCTTTACAGAAATATTAAAAGGTAAATAGGGCAGTCATTAATGAAAACAGATCCATGTGACTTAGCAGTCAAGCTTCACCTCAGGAAGTAACAGGAGTAGTGCTATCTGTCCAGTAAAGGCTAAATCTGAAATCTTTCTGGAAAGACGTGTGAAACTAGGAGCTATAATTTATTTCTGCTGTTATTAATGATAATACACAATAGCAATTTTATCCTGCTTATCTGTTGACTGTTGTGGGTGTGCTGCTGATAATAACAGGCTATCTTAATACAGATTTTATTTGTAGTTTGTCCTACAGGCAGTATTAGAAGACTCTAGGACCATCATAGTTCCTCCATCAAGTGCACCATCAAGTGCAGCTCAGCACTCCCTAAGGTCTGAACTAGTGGGAAAAAAAGATATGTCGGAGAATAGATGAAGTTAATACGAAGTTTAGTTTGTGTAGTAAGACTGCTGATCTAATTTTATTTAAAAACTGACAGGACCGGAGCCTCAGTGTAAGGCAGTATTGCTCCTCTGCAATCAATAGAACTGATTTTCAGCTGCTTGACTAAAATTATTTTATAACTAAGAGCTGTATGTTCTGACATGAGTGAGAAGTATCACCAGTGTTTTGTATCAAAGTATTAGATTTGGAATTACAGCCTTCTCAACACATAATAAAATCATAGTGAGATCACACAGTCATCATTCAGACTGCCAGTGAATGTCCAGCACTGCTCTCATCAGAAACTACTTGTTACATGCTACTTGTTACTTGCTACATGCTACTTGTTACATGCAGACAGTTGCATGGACCATGTAGGTTTGTGGCTTAACAACAGAGTCATCTCTAGTAAGCACTGAGTTTGTGTCCCTGTAATTGGAATTTCTACAGCAACATTCAAGAGGGCTTTGAAATATTATTTGCTAAAATACCTTCATCCATGTAGCATTTTTTGAGTTAGATTTGTTTTTTCTTTCTGATAACCCAGAGTGCTTTAAAATCCTAACATAATTATTTAACTAAATGGGAAAATCTTGTTACAGAAAACCTTCACATTTCCCAGAAGCAACAATGAAGATAAATGTGCATCTGTTATCATCACAGCATTCCAAAAAACACATTAAGGGAAGTGATACATCAAAGCTGACGTGTCCTACGGACTGCTGGGGATTAGTGGTCAATAACTGGGCAGCAGGGCCAGAAGTGTGCAGTCATGTCTGGTACCCTCGCTGCCAGACAGTGACCTGTAACAAAGGCAGCAGTCAGGAACTTTAAAAACCTTGGATACTGTGAAGATAAGTAGAAATTGGTTTCTGGACTGTTCTCCTGAAGAGTCATGAGCCCCAACCTGTCCGTGGGTCCCACATGCTCTGTTGTGTCCCTCAGAGGAGCCTGTGATGGGTAGGTGACCCTGGGCACTCATGGGGACTTTCCATGCCCCGCTCCTCAAGGTGAGTGACTGTCCTCTGCTGGATATTCCCTGAGTCATTCTTTGGCTCTTAGGTGAAGAAATCCAATCCTTTGTGTACCCTGGAGTGAGAGGCCTCCTCTGTATGAGCACCTGTGTGCGTGTGTGTGCGTGTGTGTGTGTGTGTGTGTGCGCGCACATTGGGTCATTGTTCTTGTCCACACAGTAACAATTTCCCTGACAGGTACATCGAATATCCGACCTGTTAAATTACATCAGAGTGTTGCCATTAGCTCCCTCTCCTTGTTTGTTAGTCTTGCGCATTGGCTGTAATTGTGAATTTGATTTTTTTCTCTGAGTGGGGTTGTTTTCATGTACCTCCTTGACAACTCTGCAACCTTTACGTCCTGAAGCATGTCAGTTTGCTCCTCACCTCTGTTAGCATGGAGCCAGTACCATCCTATTGTTACCTTAGGAAAGAGGACAGGAGCCACTTTACCAGATATTATTCTCAGAACTAGATCAAGAACATTGTTGTAATTTCCACTGAGAAACCTCATTGCAGCCTCCCAGCTTAATAAAAAGAGAAAGAATTCGTTCTTACATGGGCAGATAGTGATAGGACAAGGGGAAATATTTCTAAAGTAAAAGAGGGGGGATTAGATTAGATGTTAGGAAGAAATTCTTTACTGTGAGAGTGGTGAGGTAATGGAAAAGGTTTCCCAAAGAAGCTGTGGAGGATCCATCTTTGGAAGTGTTCGAGGCCAGGCTAGATGAGCCCTGGGCAACCTTATCTAGTGAAAGGAGTTTCCTGATGATGGCATGGCTTGGAACTAGATGATCTTTAAGCTTCCTTCCAACCCTAACCATCCTACAATTCTATGATTTAATAGTGGTGGAGGGAATACACAACAGAAATATCCTTATCTATTTCCTTTCAATTAGAAGATAGGTTTGCTCACACTGAATGCGTATTTTCCCATGAACTCTGCACTGGATACATGTTTATTCTGATACAAAGAGTTTAGAGAATTGTATTTTTTACCACTGTGTTGAACTAGCTTGGATTGTCTTTGTCAACCGAAACAGTTACCTTTTTCTAAACAGTTATCTAGTTAAACAACAAAACATACAAGAATTAATGAGTTTAAAAGAGATGCGAGTGAATGACAGTCCACTATTACAGAATAGTCTATATTGCTAAAGTGCACAGCATCTGAAGGATGAGTGGCATCTGCTACAATTAAATTTCTGATTCTAAGTTAAAATTTAATAAAAGTTTGCAATTTTTTCCACATTATTTTTAGTAACTTTTTTCCTCCATTGGTTTGTATTTTGACTTTGTAAATGCTTTTATTACCTTCAGTCCATTATCCCAGCAGGGCCTAGAATCTGATGATACAATTGCTTCTCATCTCTCACTTGCATTAGAGATTTTCATGATTTTGTTCTTTCTTGTCTCCTCTACCCTTCCCTACCACCACTTTCTCGTTGAGGAAACTCGGGTGCAGCAACTGAAGTAGTATTAAAAAAACCTCATAAAACTGTACAGTGATGCTTACGTTTTCAGTTATCAGCCAGGTAGATGAACAGCTCAACATATTAGGCACACAAATGGAGTTCAGATAGATAAACAGGCAGGATTGGACCAAGAAATTACAACCTACCACTAAAATCAAATTAAAATCCTGAAATTCTTGTTTTGTAACAAACTAAAAAGGCAGCTGCATAGTTTCCTTTGATCCTTGCTACACAAAGCATAATGATGAAGGACAAAATGGTTAAGTTCAAAAGTAGATTTTGGAGGGTTTAGAGGAAGTGAGGTGGTCTCCTCAGGACTCCTTGCTGTTATGAAGATTGCTATGCCATGGTCTGTTGAGAGGTGCTTTTCTGAGTGTCGTGATCCTTAGTATAGGTATTCTAGTATTTCTTTCCCAGAGCTGAGTGTAGTTGCATCCTGACTCAGTTCTGTGATCAAACTGGCAAGGGAGACTGGGGCAGGACTGAAATAAACTCATTTGCTGCTCATCTGGTGATTTTTCTGGGCAGGAAACTCAGGTGGACCATCATCCTGGCAGTCCTGCAGAGGTCCAGCCCAAGGCTAGTGGTGTGCTGCAGGCACATCCATCCCACATTGCACACAGAGCTGCAGTGATAACTGCTCGCTTAGTGTGAGTCTTTCTAGCATCTCTCTTATCACAGCAGGGAAAATACCAAAGCAACTTAATTTGTAGAATTAATTCTGGAGTACATCTCCTGGCCTATGCTACCTGCAAACATAAAAATATGTATTTTATCTTTCTCTGGGGCAAGTTGTGTTTTTACTAATGAGTTTCCCTAAGTTTTATGAGCACTGCTGTTTTTCTCTGTCTTGCCTGTCACCATTTTACTTTCAGAGTGCTGTCCTTAAAATACCAATCAGACAGGTTTGTAACATTTTAAATGTACTACAGCAAAAGAGTAAATTAAAATCTCTGTATTTGAGGCCTTTCCAATACCTTGAGGCTCTGACTGCATAGAGAAGGGAGAAAGCTTGCACCAAGCTGAGATTAACCTTTCTTTGCTTTCTATTTCTAAACTTTTTGTGCTCTCAATTAAAAATATTCCTTTGAAGGCTTTCCCTCGTGAAAGGGATTATTGCTTGCCTGAGAAATAATAATTAGCTGATAATTTAGGCTGAAAATAAACCACTAGTTCACGATTCATAGTCCAGCAGGGAAATTATAGTTGTCTCTGTGGTAATCCATTCTAATAGCCATTTTCCTTTTGGGAAAGGCTGTATAAAGGTGATGCTTTACCTGGAGACACTTTCACTGGGAGATGGAAGCCAAGGGTTCCTCCTTGCCTCTTTTTCCTAACCAGATAAAGCTTTCCAAGAATAGTCCCTTCACAGTTGTCTTCTGCAGGGGCATTTCCATAGGAAAAGGAAGCAACACAAAGCAGAAAAGTTCAAGCAGTTAAGGACTTAACAAAAATTCAAATGTCAGTGGAAAACACTATACCTTTCAGTGCATCCCCAGATGCTGTGCCACCCAGAGCTGTGGTGAATGGAGTTAAATCCTGTCGGTGGTGGCTGCCCAGTGGTCTTCCCCAGGTTTCTACAGAGGGATCTGGACAGACTGGGCCAAGGCCAATTTTATGATGGTCAAGAAGACCAAGTGTCTGGTCCTGCACTTTGTTTACAACAACCCCATGCAGAGCTACAGGTGAGGGGCAGAGTAGTTGGAAAGCTGCCTGGTGGGAAAGGACCTGGGGGTGCTGGTCAGCAACTGGCTGAACATGAGCCAGCTGTGTGTCCAGGTGGCTGAGAAGGCCAATGGTATCCTGACATGCATCAAACACAGTGTGGCCTGCAGGACTAGGGAAGAGATTGTCCTCCTGTACTTGGAACTTCTGTGTTCACTTCTGTGTCCCTCAGTACCAAAAAGACATTGAGACACTGGAGCATGTCCAGAGAAGGGCAACAGGGCTAATAAAGGGTTTGGAGCACAAGTCTTATGAGAAGTGGCTGAGTGAGTTGAGGTTGTTTAGTCGGGAGAAAACGAGGCCCAGGGGGAACCTTATCACTCTCTACAACTACCTGAAAGGAGTTTGTATCAAGGTGAGGGTCAGTCTCTTCTCCCAAGTAATAAGTGAGAGGACAAGAGGAGGCAGTCTCAGATTGCACCAGGAGAGATTTAGAATGGATATTAGGAAAAGCTTCTTTGTGAAGAGGTTTGTCAAGCATTAGAACAAGCTGTCCAGGGAAGAGGTTGAGTCACTACCCCTGTGGATGTCCTGTCCCAGCTCGTGTTGCAGGCGTGGCTGCAGTGCCACGTTTGTGTCATTCGGTGGCAGAGAGGAAAAGGCGAGGTCTTACCCTGGTGCTCTGACCCACGTGGGCTCCCATGATTGCTCAACAACCTGACATTATTGCTTTGCTGTTTGCTGTTTTTTTCTTTAATGTTAATCTGAAATGAGCGGCGGGCGTTGGCCAAATGGTGTAAGCACCCGCCTGTGGAGCCGGCTCCTCCTCTGAGGACGCCGGTTCGAATCCTGGAGGAACTCGCTGTCGCCGTCCGAGCTGCTCGGCTGTGGCAAGATGAACCTCAGGAGTAAAGGGAGTGGGGCCAGTTCCGCGCACACTGTGCCTCACCTAAAAAATCCCTTGCGCAGGCTTATCCCAAAATCTTCGTTCGCGAAGTCCAGCCAACAACAACAACCACCATTCCTGGAGATATTCAAGAAATGGATGGACGTGGCACTTGGTGCTATGGTTTAGTTGACATGATGGTGTTTGGTCAAAGGTTGGACTTGATGATCTTGGAGGTCTTTTTAACCTTAAAGATTCTATGATTAAATGTTTGAGTCAGCTGGTCTACTCATGTACCCTCCCAGGATCTTGTGCTCAGCTAGGGGAGGACTGTGACAGTATTGCTGCTGTGCTCACTGGCTGCTGAAACACTGTTGTGTCATTAACAGCATTCTAGCTAGTGATGCAAAACACAGCACTGTGTAGGCTGCTGTAGGGAAATGAACTCCATCTTAGCCTGACCCAATACAATGTGAAGTAGACAAATCACACTTATTATCAGAGATTTCTCCTTAGTAGGAAGTTCTTGAAGCCTGACAACTCCTCCTGCTGTGTAGATAGTTGATAAAAGTTTTATTAATGTCTTAGTGACATTTCTACATGAAATGTGGGTTTCTCAACAGAGTTTTTCACAAATGTTTTCAAAACCTGAGGGCCCAGGGATTTGTGTTTGTGGATTATATTGTAGAATTTACAACAGTGTTAAGTTGGAAGGGATTTAGTTGAATGAGCTTTAAAATGACAATACCATCTTCCATGTCTCACCTCCAAACAGCAGAGCCTTATATACTCTTGACTGCACAGAAATGCCTTGTGCCTCTGTAAAAAGCTAAGCTTATCCCAAATTACCACTTTTTATTTGAAGTGGTGCTTCTAGACACTGATTTAGCCTGTCTGGTGCAGGAACATCTGTAGAACTAATTAGAATGCACAATCCATTCTGTATGACCTGAATGAAACCATCAGTTGGGTTAAACTTATGGCTTGAACAGAAGATCAGAAATAATGAAGTCAGGGAGAACTGTTTTGGACTTTAGAGAGTTTACTTTGAACTTAAATTGAATTACAATCTCTTTGTAGGCTGTAGATGATTTTTTTTTTTTTTNGTTTACAGTATAAACTGACAAATGAAATAGAATTATTAAGGAAGTCTTCCTTTGCAATTGAAACTGTGAGGTTTGGATAATCTTGTGTACAGTCCTGCTAGTTATTACCAAGTTGGTTTAAGTTGAGTCTTGATCATATTGTAGATTGTTTCTGATTGTTTAAACCTCTGGGAAAGTAAAGAAGTTCATTAAACAGAGACCTGAAGGGAAATAATCGCAACTGCTGTTAAGACTTCTCTTTTTCAAGGTAATATAAGAAATTCTACTGAAAACTCCTTCTTAATAATTAGTTCTTTTCATTCCAATAGTAGATGACCCATTTGTCAAGTAGGTTACAGCTGCTTGGCACTGCCTCTACTTAATAGACAGGATGGCTGAGTCATGCTTTTACTGAATTACTCTCTGGTCAGCAAAAGATGTTTCTAAGTCAGAGTGCCATCCAGAGGGAATTTGGTATGTGTACTAGCTTTCTTTGGGCTATGTTAGAATAATAATCTTGCTCTTTCTAAGGTAGAAAGAAGAACATGCTGTACCTCTAGAAACTGGAACTTAAGAGAATTGCTTCAATCTTATTAAAGAGACATCTGACATTAGTAGACTGTTCCCATATCTCTGTCAGGAGTTTTTATGAGGCTAAAGCAAGGAAACAAAACAAAACACAGAAATTTAGACATCGTGACATTTACACAAGTGAACCAAGCTGTGAGGATATAGTTTTCGAACACACCAGATCTTGTCATTTCAGTGTGGCCACCTTTGTTATTGATCTGCAGAAAACCCTTCCTGACATGATATTTCTGTTACCTGTATAGTGGAATGCTAGTAAACCCCTTTGAAATGTTCGTCTTTTGTTCTGCTGAAATATCTGGTTATTCTTGGATGAGGGTAAAATGACCCCCTTGCCTCTGGAAAAAATGGCTGTGTCTGTGGTGGAATAACCTTGGACACTCTTCTCCTCAGCCAGTGGGGGAGAAAGAAAATAGAGGAAAAAAGAATGAGAAAGCAAGGCCATGATCCCTTGCTATTTGCCATCACAACCAAAACTCAAGAAAAATAACTTTTTGCAAATTAGAATAAATATTGAATTACTGATTTGGGAAGGAGGAAACACAATGACAAACATTAAACCAACACCTTTCCTTCCTCTCTTACTAGGCTCAACCTCACTCCATCACTCCAGAGTGCTTTATCCCCCACCAGGTGGTGCAGGAGCGTGAGGAGTGGGTAACTACATGACGACATACTGGTTCCTCTCTGTCCCTCCTTCCTCATATTTTTGATCTGCTCTGGCTTGGTCTCTGCAAGGGCTGCAGTACTTCAGGAGTATGATTATCTGCTTTACCACAGACCACCTTCTCTTCTGGTCTTGGTGTTCTCACTGCTGTGTCTAATTATTTTGTGCCTTCCTTTGACTGTATAATGTTTTCTGCCTTTTTAAAAATACCTTTTCACAGAGATAGCACCAACTTGTCTTATGGGCTCAGCTGCGTCCTGTGTTGGTGGGTCCATTGACTAGTGGGCAGTCTTTCACAAATTCCTGGCTATGCCTGAAAATTACTTTGAGAGGTACACTTTGTGAAAGTGTTTAGAGAGATTTTATTATGTACTGTGAAACAGTCATGACTGTACTGAGAAGACTAGTCTCTGTCTTGAAGTCCTATGGGACCCAAGGATGGTTGTAGAAACCATATCTTCCTTACCACAGGAGGTTAAAATTCAGTCATTCATTGTAATGAATGAGAATTCTAGTCTAAAAACATAGTTGTTAATCATAAAATAACTCATCTTCACTAAGTCTCATTGATTTAAACCATTTATTTAAATCAGTGATGAATTACAAATTCTGAAAGTAAACTTCAGAGTTTAGAGGTAATCTCTCATAGTAATCGGTACTCGTGTCCAATTTATGTATGTTTTTCATACTATTAGGTCATTCTAACTGGTTGAGTAATGTAAAAACAGGCATTTACATAAAGCTACTGCTACCAAAACATTGCAGTGGAGTCCAGTATCTAACTAATTTTTCCTTTGTCAAGAAGAATAGGATTTATATAACCTAGTTTTTCAGAACACATTGTTTTCATTTGCCCCTGTATATGCATGGTACTCATACTGTTTTATCCAAGGATAACATCTTTCATAAGATTGAATATTTATCATTTCAAAGTCCTAGCCCCCTCAATAATGTTTGCTAGTATTATTAAAACATAAATGCAAAATTGCTGCTGTTTGGAGAACACCAGCGGGGAAAGGCTGGACTGTTGATCAGCCTGATGCAGAGACATGCTGACAGCAGAATATTTATTTACTATTTCTAATTCCTAGGCTGCCCCAAGAAGTGTCATTTGTTTTTAGCAGTGATTCAAGCTGACATTTGCATCACATTGCATTATATTAAGCAACATTATGATATGGAGGAATACTAAGCTGTGGAGGTAGGCTAGACAACTTTAAACAGAAGCTCCAAATGAAAGACGTGGCTAAGAAAAGGTCCTCGCAGTTTAGCACAGCTGCTGCAGGAGAGTTGAATGGATATTGGTCTATAAATACTGAAAGACACCATTTCAGAAAGATGAGTGGTCTCACCAACTTGACCAGAGACCAGACCTACTTCTTGAGATGCTCAAGTTGATTCAATCTGCCTGAGAGCTTTTTGCATGCATAGAAAATGGTTATTTCCTAACCCCTCCTACAAATGCAGTATAAAAATAGGTCTCAGATGAACCAGTACGATTTTTTTCTGTAGTTCACTATACCTTCAGATCAAACTCAAAAATACTACCCACTCAATTCCCAGCTGACCTCTAGCCAGACTTCCGTAATGTGCTTTGTATTAGTCTCAACAATCTAGTAGAAGGTGAAAATCTATTTTTTTCTTCTAATGCCTGGTTGCTTTCTTTCTAGGGAAGCTTTCCACCTTCCAGCTGGCTTTATAATGGGCAAATCTCCTTTTGTTATTTGCTTCTGTGTTTACTCTTGGAAAAATATTTAGGAAGCTTTGGCATGAGCTGTAGGGACTCCAAAGTAATGCTGTGTAGCAACCTCAATGGTAGACATACACTTAGTCACTCAGAAAAATATGTAAGTTTCGTGAGTTGTCCTAGGAAATCAAGCTTAGCTCTATAAACAAATGTGAATATTCAGCAACAGTTTAAAGATGGACTAAATCTGTATTTAGGATCATGTCAGATACACAAGAACTACACCTACATATATCCAAACTCATGTGACAAACTAAGGAACAAATAATAGGCTTTCTACTTCTTGTAGATCTTCACTTGATGATGGTGTTACAGAGGTGGGTGAACTGAAGGCAGTGAGTTTTGCCTTTCTAGCTGCTCCTTTCACCATCTCTGATGGTGAAGACCAGTAGGTCTTCATCAACCTCATTCAAATGTCCTGACCAAAGTAAGTCAGAGTGGTATTTCTACAGCT
Source organism: Formicarius rufipectus (assembly GCA_013399695.1). NCBI lineage: Eukaryota > Metazoa > Chordata > Aves > Passeriformes > Formicariidae > Formicarius > Formicarius rufipectus. Next base: position 256,576 of record VXAU01002551.1, read on the forward strand.
GAACCTAACAACACATCATTTGAATGTGTAATATGAATTCCTTCATTTCTCTTTCTCTCTTGTGTCTCCTTTTCCTTCCCCAGATACATTTATTTTCTGTCTCCATCTCTTTTTGCATTCTGCTGACTATTTGGTGGGCAGACTAACACAGAGTTTCTTTAACAAAAATGATTTCTGATTAGAAAGGTGGCAAAAAGAACAGTCTCTCACTGGCTCAAGTTTGCCAGATCTTGGCAAGGCTTATAGGGTCAGTGACCAGACATTGCCAAGGATTAAGACTCCCAAAGCAGGATTCATGCAGATATTTAGTGCTGAAATTCAAATTTGTGATCCCAAATTGTATCTCCTTAATCTTGAAGCTGTCTGAAATCACCACAAATTAACTTTTATCAGTGCAAAATCTATTCTTAGACTGATAATATATGTATGTAGCTCCATCAATTTTATTCCCAGATATATTTTCAAAAACTATAATGTCAGGGCACCACAGTATTTCATTACAAGAGAAAGGTGCTTTTTGTGCTTTTCAGCTTTGGTTCTATTGCTCTAACCTGTTCATGAAATGCTGTCAGATAATACTGGCCACTCCTCTCTAGGAAAGGAGTGGCAGGGGACACTTGATGATACTGGGCAGTCCTAAAACTATATTTATTTTTCAGAGGGTTTAATTTAGGTTGATTTGAGAGTCCTAGGGATTAGAGATAGCGAGAATAAAGGAAGAACTCTGAAAAGCAGTGAAAAAAGTGTTCTCTACAGCCCATTTAAAGTACCTTGACCCAGGTCAGCATACTGGTTTTGAAATCTAGCCTGTTCTTGATTTTTTTGCTTTTCAGGTATCTCGACCACTCCCCATAGTGCCCACTCAGTTGCAGAATTGGGACTGCAAAGCAAATCTTCAAACTGCAGCTGCAACAAATCTTTCATTTTGAATATAGTTACCTGAAACTTGTTGGCATGGTGAAGCTCAGTCAGACAGTTTAGAAGAGAGTATTTCTGACTGAGATTAGAAAAACTGTTTTTAGCTCCCATCAGCTGTGAATTCCCTTTGCCTGTTACAAGTTTAGGAGGGTGAAGCTACTCTCTATGATTATGCAGAAACATCTTTGTTGCAATCGAGCTGAAAAGACTGATTTCTTCCACAGAGATTCATTTATAGGTGACTAGAGTACCAGCATACAGATAGAGACAACTGATAGAAAAAAGAGAAGAGATTCCATTTAAATGCATATTTCTGTGTACTTGCTTGTTTTCATTGATTAAAAATAATGATAAGAAGGTGATAACTGCCAGAATGACAGTGCTGTTATGCTCCTAGTGGTCTTAAAGAAGTAAATTTCCTCTCATGTCAATTAGGTAACAAGAAAAAAATGGAAAATAATGATATTTAGCAGTATGATGCAAGTACAAAAAATGTCTTCTTAGGCATTGTTAGCTCAAACTAAAACCTGACTGAAAGAGGAAAAATTATGCTTATTTGGAAAAATTACAGTAGAAAATAACTAATTATCATTAAAGAAGACTCTGCAGTTAAAACTAGGACTTTGTTTCAAATTTTCGGGCAAATTACTGTAAGCAGTTCATAGTAGGAATAGTCACTGATAAAGTCCTAATGAAAACTTGAAAAACATGCTATTAATTAGAAAATTTACAAAAGCTGTAGAGAAAAGTTTTATATCACATATTAAAGTTCAGATTAAAAGAAATAGATTGTTGTGTGGTTTGGAGTCAATCTGTTATTGTGGTTTGGTTTTGTTTTGTTGTGTTTTTGTTTAGTTTGTTTTTGTTTTTTTTTTTTTAATTTTTATTTTTACTAGACCAGTGTTGTGGTTTTGAGTTTGGTTTTTTTTGTTTTGTTTTTTACTAGACCAGTGTTTCCTGTAAATAAACTGAAGCTTTGTGCAAATTTTGTGTCGTATATAAACCGTTTTTTCACCAATAGATTCAGTATTTCAGACTCCTGGTGAAGTGATCAATACTTTGACCATTGATGGCATTAAATTCAGTATGTGGGAAAAAAATATAATCTCCTCACTGATTCTAATGATGGGGGACCAGACTGTTCAAAGCTGATTGGGAATCTGGCCAGCTGACTCTGTCCTGTAGTGAATAATGTGAATTGTCATTCTTTCCTGTGATGATCAGCACTTCTTTTTGGAATGTTGTCATCAGAGAGGTACAGGACTTTCTACACTAGAGCTTTGAGTTCTCTTTAATACATGCCTTTATATTAGTACTTATTTAGTGCTTCTCCTCTGCAGTTTGTATAGGTGTAACAAAGTGGCAAGAGGAGGAGGGAAAGAAAGAAAAGGAAGTCCTGTAAAATTGTATATACTTCACTAGTAACTGTAAAGAAAGAAAGAAAACTGTAAGAAAAAAAAAAAAAAAGAAAAAAAAGTACAGAGCCTTTTTAAAAAAAGAACAGAGCCTTTGCTTTTTAGAAAGGCAAATGCTTTGTCTGTAAATGTTTCTAAGTTCAGTGACTTTTTTTTTCTCCATTGCATTTGCAAAGAGCAAGTGGTAGACTTAGTAATAAACTCTATTAATTCAATACAGTTGAAAATAGTTTAACACAGGGGCACTAAGAAATCTAGAAAAAATAAAAAAAGAAAAAAAAGAAAAAACCTTTTCAGTGTTCCTCAGAATGAGCAAAATGCATTTGGTATGTGGCAAGTATTGTGCTATGGTACTTACACTGTGAAATTGAATCAGCACTCATTCTCCTGCAGAATCTTCCTTGAAATTCGGATGATTAGAAAGAAGATCAGGAGAAACAGAGCAGCACAGATTTGTACCTGTCACTCTATGTGTGCTCCAGAAGTAGTGGTAACTGGGTAGCTGAGTAAGCAGTAAAATCACTTTCTTTGGAAATACCTCTAGGTAGAATGCTTTAAAACATTTGTCCATATTACTGCAAGAACAGTGAAACTGAAAGCTCTCATTAGATGCTAATAATACTGTTTTTAATAAGTAGATTTTTGAATGGAAGAAACTTCTGAGCTGCACTGGCAAACAGTTGTGATAGGTGTAAATAAGCAAATGCTGAGAACAGAGAGATTGAGGTTACCCTGATGAGTCTTCAGGACAGATTTGTCACAACAGGCATCAGAAGGCAGCAACTGAAATTCAACAGGGATCATAGAATCATGAAATTATGCTATGGTTTAGGAAAAATATTCTGCAATTTAGTACTCCTGTTAAATTCCTGAGCTACTTCCCGTCCCTGGAGTCTTCTCTTCTCCATGCTGAAAAACCCTCTGCTGGACCCTCTCCCATAGCTTCTTGACTTTTTTGAATGATGGAGACCAGAATTGAACACAATACTCCAGATGTAACTTCACTAGGGCTGCGTAGAGTGGCAGGATCACCTCCCTTGACCTGTTGGACACACTCTTCCCAATGCATACCCAGGATACCACTGGCCTTCTGGGCTGCAAGGGCACACTGCATACTTATGGTCATTCACCAAGACTCCCACATCCTTCTCTGCAGACCTGCTTTATAGTAGGTCAGCCCCCAAAGTGTACTCTTACTTAGGATTACTCCGCTCCAAATGCAGTACCCTTGCCTTTGTTGAACTTCATTAGGTTTTCCTCACCCCCACTCTGCAGCCTATCAAGTGCCTACTGAATGGCAGCACAGCCTTCATGTGTTTCAGTCACTCCTCTCAATTAGAGTACATGGATTTATGGGTGTTAAGTCTGTCTGATCTCTAATCCAACCCTCTATGACCAAGNGGGGTGGAGAGGTTTGCCGTGTCTCTCTGGGTTGGGCAGTGTGGAATCAATGGGAAACGCTGTGCAGAGAGAGAGGAGCTGGGATGCTTTTGTGTGGGCAAAACTCCCTTCTAGTCCTTGGCTGGAAGAGGAACAGAGCACTGAGCTGGGCTGCCGGGGATGGAGCAGGGCTCCCCGTGCCCTGACCGGCAGCCGTCAGTTCTCTCAGGAAGCCTGCATGAAAAGCCCCCAGGTTGCAAATCTCTCTCTCTTTCTGAAGCAGTGGGAATTCTGAAATCCAGGGATTGGAAAGGGGAGAAGAGGGAGGGAGACCAAACCCGCAGGACAGACACTCTCTTCAGGTACATGTCTCTTTTCCCCCCACCGCAGTCCTCCTCCCCTGCAAGCCGAAAACCAAGTGTCCATTCCCCTCCACCACACCCATCCCAGTGATTAAAGTTGCTAGGTAACCCACCTTCACCCATCTTCTCCTCCTTTGTTATCTAGCTGTGGGGGAAAGATAGGGCCATTAACTCCTAATTTGTTGGTAGGGAAAAGGAATATTCCACCAGCTTCTAAAAAACTGTAACAGGGAAGTATTCCTTTCTCCAGTGTTCCTCTTTTACCTCCAAGGCTTGGGATTCCTGATGGCTGGCCTCAACAGTAAAAACTGAGGCAAAGAAGGCATTCAGTAATTCCATCTTGTTTGTGTCTTCTGTCACCAGGACACCCGTCTGGTTCAGCAGTGGCCCCACATTTTTCATAGTCTTCCATTTGCTGCTGATGTACCTGTAGGAGTCCTTCTTGTTGTCCTTGATATCCCTTGCTAGACTCAATTCCTAGTGGACCTTGGCCTTCCTGTCTTATCCCTGCATACCTTGACAATGTTCCAATAGTCTGCCCATGTGTCATGTCCTTTTTTTGCACATTCCACAAATTTATTTCTTCCATTTGTCATTTTCTAGAAGCTCCTTGCTCATCCATTCAGGTCTCCCATCCCCTTTTCTTGATTTCTTGCTCATGGGGATACACTGGTCTTGAGCTTAAACAAAACTCTTCCTTGAACAAGAGCTATTTTTACCTTCAGTGCTGTCTACAAAACATACCCCAAAAAACAAGAGAATAGAGTTCTGAAGGGATAAAGGTAAAAGCTATATGAGTCATTTTTTTCCTGTTGTATATGTAATAAAGATTTTGAATGTATTTATTGTTAATAGTGACATTTTGCTAGAAGTGAACCATATTAAAATGTCTATAATTGATAGATATGCCCAAATTTGCTTACTGTTGGACTCTATGCACACCTTTTGATTATTTGCGTGCTGTTTTCATTAAAATTTTCATACTATCTCTAATTTGTAGCATTTCTTTTGGTCTAAAATTCTGTATTTGCCACTATAGTTGCTTTATGGCCTTTGTTGGAGCAATCATTGTGTCATAGGGAGAGGATATCAGTTGTAATTCTACTGAGTTTTAGAGATTGTAACTGTGACTTTTATTATATAAAGTTCACATCCCAATATTCACAAGCTCTCAGCAACTAAACCCCGCTGTTTTTAAGAGTATAGGAATGTATGCTGCTATGGTACACTCATGCACATCTCTAGTTACATAATTATAAATGATTATACAGAGAGAGCTTAATAAACATCTGTATATATATGTACATACATATAATTATGAAACAAATAGAAGTGACTTTAATAATTAGTAATAAAATTACTAAGCCTAAGTTCTATGATTCTGTGTAGTTCTTCATGTGGAGCAGAAGTACTCCTATGGAGGGAGAAACTTATTTGACTTTTAATTTCTGTCTGTCAGATGACATAAACATGAAATTAGTAACTGTAATAGTCTTCCCTTTCAACGTTGTAGCAAGTTGGATCTGCATGTGTAAATGTGATTATTCTATGAAAAGGTTAACTATTAAACTCCAATTTCACCTATACAACTTCATAATCTCTTGCTTTCTTGGAGTTTGTTACTAATTCTCCTGGGTTTGCATTTAATTTCGGAATTTCATGTCTTATTGTTGCTAATATTGTGACTTGGCTGATAGAAAAGCTCTGGCAATTTGCATTCAATTACATTAAAAATTATGACCAATATAAGCATAAATATGGTTGGTCTCGTACTTATGAGAAGGTCAGGAGTGACCCTGTGCAAGTGAAACTGACTCTCTGTTGTAATGCATTCTGGAAGCTTTTGTGAAGGTAGGCTAATCCAGATTCATATCATTAAGGTTGCTGTAAATGATAACTTGAGAAAATTTTTTATTTTTCTGTATTTTATTAAGGATAAAGAGCCATTTAAAAAAAAAAGATCTTACTGTTTTAAACTTAAATATTGTGCCTTTAAATACAGCTCATATAGCTAAATGTGTAGTTCAGCCTAATAAAGCCAGAAGGACCTTGAGTGAAATAATTTGTGTCTGTTAAGTGAGCATATCCCATTGATTACACACCAACAATTATGTAGCACAAGTTGGGACAATTAAACTAGGTAGATTTAAACTATTGAACTGTTTTATGTAGTTTGTGGAAAGAATATGACACATTTAGTGTAGTAAGAATAATTTTCCAACACACAAGTCGTTTAAATGGAGATAGATCTAATAATATTCGGCAAAAGTGGCTGTCTTAAAACTCACACTCCATTTCGGGTTCACTACCTGGAACTTATGGAGGATGACATTTCAACATCCTTTTTCATGGCCTTTTCAGGAATAAAGTGCTATCTCATTAAGATAAGTAAAATATACTGCAATGAGTAAATTATGATAATTTCTGGGAGACTGCAGGTATGGAGATGTTCTAGCCTTGACTATGCTTCTTATAGTAATAACTGAAGAGTGAAACTTGCCTTTTTTTACATTTCACATCCACCCAGACAAAGAACACACCTGTCTTTACCATATGCAAACATTGCAGGCAACTTTTTTAATTTTTTGAATAATATTTTACAATAACAGGAAAAAACAAAGAATAAACATGAAGACAGCTAAAGGAATTTGATATCTGAAAACTGCATATGGAGCCAGATGCTCGTTGTCTTTTATCACAAGGTTTTGACGAGCCTTTCTGCCAGGTTATTTCCATGACACTGTATAACAAAGTAAGGAAAAGAACTGGCATGATGTCCTCGTATCCTAGTTTTGCCCAGGACAGTGTTAGCTTTCTGCGCTAGCCAGAAGGGGGCATGCCCAGGATCCTGATATTATTCAATACCATCTCATGTTATTGCCAGGGAGAAGGGAAAGGGACTCTCTCTTGCTCCTGAGGAGAAATATGTTCCTTCTGGTGGAGAAAACGTGGCAGGAGGGAGAGATGATTGGTATTTGTTTACTGTTGCAGTCTTTCTGTGTAAATCTTTTATTCATCTTGTACTTTGTTTATTAATATTGTTGAAGTTACTGTTTGTTTTCTTATTGCTTTTACCATTAAATTATTCTTACCTCAACCCATGATCTTTGCCAACTGAAGGGGAAAGGGAAACAAGTGGCAGCATGATTTTAGTGGGAGTACTAAACTGGAGAATACTATTTCTAAAACATGACACCTATTCATTGAAAATCTATAGAAATCTGAAACTGGGAGTAAACAGATTTGAACTTCTAAGGAATGGGCACTAATATTTGAGAATATCAAAGTTACAGTTGTGTTTAGACCTACTTGACATTTTAGCAGTGTGGTAGTTGTTTGCTGTGTATTATTTTTTTTAAAGAAAACAAAACCAGTATTAATCTTTTATGCAGCACAAAAATGGGCCACAGAGGGATTGTTTCCTACTGCCATCACTTTGAGGCTTATAATAGGAAGGACACTTGCAAATAATAAATTGAACTTCTTTTTATCTTTCTATAGGGAGGAACTAAGAATTTCTGAACTATTGCTGTATGGTACCTGCTCTGGCAGGATAGCCCTACCCGGATAAGATCTGTAATCCAATCAGAGAATGCATACTATGCAAGCCATCATGAAAGCTATTATGCAAGTTCAACTGCTGCTGCCAGAGTGCTGTCTTGGTGTTCAATTATGATAAAACCATCCTGGTTCACCAGACTTCATACCCTGCTTTTGAAACAGGATTTGACAGATAAGGTGGTCTGCCAGCCTACCAGTCTGACTTAATCTGAGGCTAAGATTGGATTCAGCCACACTGAGACTCCTCTCTGAGAAAGTGTTTAGAAAGCAAGAGAGTCCTTTCTGCACCTTGTGACTCAACAGCAAGGTTTTTTAATACCTTTGTCTAAGCCTTCCACTCCCACCTGTGACATCTGCAGAGACACCAAACTGTATTGTTTAGGTTATCATAGCAAGAACATGGATTGTCATTGTGTATAAAGGATAAACCACTTTTTCATCCTTATTCTTTCCCTTCACAAATCTATGGATATATATGTTTAGGTATTATGCATTCACATGATGTCTTTAAGAGATGTTGTCTTGAAAAGAATAGGAATCATATATAAAATAAAACCTCTTTATAAAAGCAAATGCAAATTTTTCTTGCTAATACTTGAGAAGTGTTCTTGTTGAAAGATCCAAGGCCTGTGAATACAAAATGACCATTTCCTTATGAACCTCTACAATGGGAATTTGAAGCCTAAGATAAAAATGTTTAATTCAGATTCTTTGTGTTAGAGCTAATCTTCACAGCTCTATAGTTTACTTTTTACTTTTCAGGTAGAAGCTCTACACTTTCCCTCTGGGAAAAAAAAAAAAAGTCAGTCACTTAATAGTTTTCACTTACTCCACTCTAGAAATGCTGATCTTTCTCAAACAATATTTTTCTCAAAAACAATCATGGCAGAAGTTGCTTTAGGTAAAAATATATAGTCTTTTTCTATTCATTATGAAGGGAAAAACAAGGCATGATGATATTTACTTACCTGCTTTGTTAGAAAGTGGTTGTCCTTAGAAAGGTAAATGACACAAGCTAATTTCAGTAATCAATTTCATCACAGTAGATGCAGTATTTAAATTTCATTAGACCATGATTATGTATTATCTAGAACATTGTAAAAATTAAATGGGCACTTACTGTGAATTTTTTTAAAATAAATATGTTTGTATACATATTTATGTCAAGAAGTCACACAGAAAAGAAAGTTATAAAATTGTTTTCCCTCATGAGTTCAAAGAAAATGAATCAGTATCTTTCCTTTAATTTTTTATTTTTTTTTTTTTTAAATTTTTGCTGCATGAGAACACATCACATGCTGAAGGTGGGTATTCCTGATTCACCCGTTTAAGCTGAAAAAGTGAGATGAAACACTGCAGTGGAAGAGAACAGCTTTTTACCTACCAGCAGAAGACTGGGATTCAACTTGCAAAAAAATTTTATGTGTCTTTACCTAAATTTGTAATTACTGAAACATATAAACAGTTGCAAAAAACAGTGAGAATTTTGTCTACAGATTTTTACAAGCTACGGTATTATCAGAAACACTTTTTCTTGTATCTGACAACTGCAGTTCTTTGTATTAGGCAGAACAGGTGCCAGTTCAAGGGAATTATGTGGTTAAAAGATCTCACCTTGTGATAAACGAATGTATATAGGGGAAAAGACTATGTCTCCATTAAGAGTGTAGGTTAATAGAAGTGGTTTGCATAGAGAAACAATTGGCCCTGAGGACCTGTCAGCCTTATTATAATCGTCTTAGTGGTGATAAAAAATAACTCTTGTCTTATATGCTCCTGGACTCTATTTTCTAGTTCAGTTTTATACCCGAGAATTGTTTTATACTATATTCCAGTTCAGTTTTATACAGAAGAATTGTACTGAGGGCACTTCCAGGCCACTCCACAATGTCTATTAAAGTGCAGCAGGTGGTGTAAGCACAAGGTTTAATTCCAAAATGCAGTACTGAAATTCTCTAAAATGCTAGTATAAATGCATTTTTTTTCCAGCTTTTGGTGTGTGCTGGCTAGATATGGTTAATGATGCTCTTTAAAACTGGGACATGTGGGTGTTAATTTACCAGGAAAAAAATCATCTGCTAGTCCTTTTATAACTTTATGAGAAGGCAAAAAAGCCCAATAAAATTAATGGTTCAGTTTTTATCTAGAAAAGGTGAATTTATTGAGTGACTATCAAAGATAAAAAATAAACTGCTTCACCATATACCCGGATACACTTCTCTGTAGTGCTGTACAGTTATATTTTGTGGATCTAGTGAAGTCTTCACTAGCAATCTAAAAGAATCTATAATCCATTGCTACAGTGAGTCATACTGTTTGTGGAAGTTCCTATTGAACTTGACCAGACTTACTGTGTTGAAACAGTGAACTCCGCTATTTATGAATGAGACCAGACTTACAGTGTAACTCACAGGGTTTGTGCATCTGACTTCGTATTGAACGTGACCAGAATTTACAGTGCTGAATTGTTTCTAATCTGCAATAAAGCCTAGCTCCGCCCAGCACTTCTGATCTCTGAGGATCAGCTGGAAAACAAGAGGGTTTGTTTTCTGCCAAATTTCTGTACTCTTAACAGTGTACTTAGGCATCTGGACTCTCAGGATGTCGGGAAAATGTCAAAGTTTCATGACAGACAGGACATACATATTTCTAAGGTTAATTTTTGCTGCTTTCTCCTACTACTAGAAAACTCCCCCAAAACTTGTGTCTTGAATTTTCTACTTTGCTCTAGACACTGTAGCATGACTTCTTAAAGCCTCAGGCAAATGCCAAAAGTTGGTTTTTAGATGTGGTATTATGAATAAAGAAGTTCCCAAAATGAAAGTTTTCTGATTTTTTGAAAGAGCTAGATATTTCCAAATTAAATACAAACCTTGGGCTCAGCATACTTGAGTCAGTGCTAGTCCCATTTACTAGGGTTCCTCCAGAGGCCTGGTCTATACCCGGAAAGATCAGCTGGCAATTAAAAAACAAACAAAGTTGCTCAAACTAAGACTACGCATTCCATACTCAGAATATGAAAACAGTTTTATATAAATTCTAATCTTCAGTTGAAAACTGTTTTAAACTTCATTTTTTCACAGATGCTCTCTTGGCAAACAGACTCAGTGAAAAGCATGTTAATGAGGTATCTTCACTGTTTTCAAGCACAAGATGAAAGGAATATGGTATTGTATCTACAAGACTGATATGGTTTTCTTCTTACTAACTTAGTAAAATATTCTCAACAAATATATATGCTAATTGTCAACAAGCAGTCAAGAAGAGTGGTTCTTGTGAGTAAAGATTAGCAGCTGTCTTGGCCACAGCAATCACAAAGTAATCGAGTTTAAAATCTCTATTGACAGGAGGGAAATTGTCAGCAAAACCTCAACTCTGGACATAAAGAGAGCAGACTCCTTAGCAGCTGTTCAGGGAATTAGTAGGTAAGGTCCACTGAAAAAATGTTTTTGCAGGTGCTGGGGTCCATCAGTCCTAGTCACTTTTCAAACATCACCTTCTATGGGCACAGGATAAGGCAATTCCTAAATGTCAGAAGTCAAGCAGGTGAGACAGAAGGATCTTCTCTTGCAAATAAGGCAAAAAAAAGGAAGGTGCATGACCAGTGGATGCAAGGTCAACTTGCCAGTTGTGGGGAGAAAATTCATATGGTCAAAGCTCTGCTGAAGTTGAAGTCGGACAGAAAGGTAGAGGACAATAAGTAGTGGTTTTTCAAACAGGTTAATGACAACAGGCAGTATAGAAAAAACATTGGCCCATTACAGGATGGGGATGGTCATATCACAAACAGGGACAAAGACAAGGCAGAGGTGATTAATGCTTTCTTTGCCTGTGTCTTCAAAATGGATGATGGACCAAGAGGATCTCAGTGGTCTGAGCTGGAGGACTGTGACTGGGAATGATCAGCTCCCCCATAGGCCCTGAAATTGTGCAGGATCGGCTGCTCCAGCTGCATTCCTACAAAATTATGGGGCCTGATGGAATTCATTAGAGGCCTGAAAGAGCTGGATGATGTCATTGCAAAACATCTTGATAAATTCTGAGTGGTTCTGGGAATCCAGAGAGGTCTCAACTGACTGGAAATCGGCAAATGTTGTCTTGCTTTTCAAGGAGGACAAGAGGGAGGACACTGGAAACTACGGGCCTGTCAGTCTCACTTCAGTGTCTGGTAAAGTTATGGAGAAGATTATTCTGGGAGGTATTGAAAAACACCTGAAAGACAATGCAGTCAGCACAACTTCATGAAGGGAAAGTCCTGCTTATGCAAACTTACTTCCTTTTATGACAAGGTAACCCACCTAGCTGATCAAGGGAAAGCCAGATGATGTCATCTTTTAGGATTGCAGTAAAGCTTTCCATACTGTCTCTCACAGGATCCTTCTGGACAGAATGTCCAACACACAGAGGGATAAACACACCATGTGGTGGGTCAGCAATAGGCTCATGGGTAGAGCACAGAGGGTAAGAGTGAATAGGGTGACCTGTCACTAGTGGAGTTCCTCCCCCTTAGGCCCTGTGCTCTCCAGCATCTTCATAAATTACTTGGATGCAGGATTGAAAGGGATACTGAGCAAGTTTGCAGGTGACACAAAACTGGGAGGAGCTGTTGACTCCCTTCAAGGCAGGGAGGCCCTGCAGAGAGACCTCAACAGATTAGAGGGCTGGAGAATCGTCAACCATAGGAAGTTTAACAAGGGGTTTCTACACCTGGATTCTACACCTGGGATGGGGCAACCCGGGATGTATGGACAGACTAGGGAATGAGATGCTGGAAAGCAGTGCCATGGAAATGGAGCTGGGGGTCGATGGCAAGTTGAACTTGAGTCACCATTGCCCTGGCAGCCAGGAGGGCCAACCCTGCCCTAGAGTCTTCACGCAAAGCATCATCANGCTGGAGAATCGTCAACCATAGGAAGTTTAACAAGGGGTTTCTACACCTGGATTCTACACCTGGGATGGGGCAACCCGGGATGTATGGACAGACTAGGGAATGAGATGCTGGAAAGCAGTGCCATGGAAATGGAGCTGGGGGTCGATGGCAAGTTGAACTTGAGTCACCATTGCCCTGGCAGCCAGGAGGGCCAACCCTGCCCTAGAGTCTTCACGCAAAGCATCATCAGCCAGGTGAGGGAGGGGATTGTCCTGCTGTGCTCTGCACTGGGGTGGTCTCACCTTGAATATTGTGTTCAGTTTTGGGCACCACAGTATAGCAAAGATACTAAGCTGTTAGACAGCATCTAAAGAAGATGGTGAAAAACCCCGAAGGGAAGCTGTTTGATGAGGGGCTGAGTTCAGTTGGTCTGTTCAGGCTGGAGAAGAGGAGATTGAGGGGAGACCTCACTGTAGTCTGCAACTTCTTAATGAGGGGAAGAGGAGAGGTTGACACTGATCTCTCCTCTGTGATGACCAGTGACAGGAGCCAAAAGAATGATCTGAAGTTGTGTCAGGGAAAGTTTAGGTTTTATATCAGGGAAAAGTTTTTCATTCAGANTCTAAAGAAGATGGTGAAAAACCCCGAAGGGAAGCTGTTTGATGAGGGGCTGAGTTCAGTTGGTCTGTTCAGGCTGGAGAAGAGGAGATTGAGGGGAGACCTCACTGTAGTCTGCAACTTCTTAATGAGGGGAAGAGGAGAGGTTGACACTGATCTCTCCTCTGTGATGACCAGTGACAGGAGCCAAAAGAATGATCTGAAGTTGTGTCAGGGAAAGTTTAGGTTTTATATCAGGGAAAAGTTTTTCATTCAGAGGGTTGTTGGACACTGGAACAGGCTCTCCAGAAAGTGGTCACAGTACCAAGCCTTACAGAGTTCAAGAAGTGTTTGGACGATACGCTTGGGCATATGGTGTGACTCTTGGGAATGGTCCCATGCAGGGCCAGGAGCTGGACTCCATGTTCCTTGTGGGTCCTTTCCAACTCAACATATTCTGTGATTCTGTGACTCTGCAAAATAGCAACTAAAGGCTTCAAAATTATTTATTTAGACAGTCTTGATGTAGTATTACAATTTAAATGGTAATATTAGTAAATGCTTTTCTATTGTTTTCTCTTGACTAAGAGAGTTAAATTTTGTGTATTTCCAATTTATGCTTAATTCAAGCAAGGTAGCTAAGCTGGCTCATTTTCTTTGTGTGATATGGAAATTGTAATGTTTATCATGTCTTTGGAGTATGGCTGTTGTCGTTAGGGACATCTCTCCTACGAGGAGAGGCTGAGAGAGCTGGTACTGTTTAGCCATGACAAGGGGCTTGAAACTTGAATATCTTTAGCTCAAGCCATTCTATGGTTCTAAGATTCTATGACATGTACGATCTGGGAACTTTCCAAGAACACAGTTGATATGCAAGGTTTGGTTGCTGCCCCTATGTCACCAATTGTGACATGCTCAAGCAGAAACTGCTGCATGTAGCTTGAGAACAGGTCACCAGAATGCCAGCACAGATATGCAGAGCTCTCTGAAGGGGATGATTTTGCTTTTACTATGTAAGGACACTTACAATCATGTTCACTTTCATATCTTCTCTGGTTGCCCTGTTGCCTGGAATGATCCTCATTTTTGGCTTGATTGCTGTGTTCTGCATCCTGCTTTTCAACACGAGCCCTGCACATAGGGAAACAAAGATAGTCAGGAAGTGCAATAAATTAGGAAAGACTGAATATTACATTTATAATGTAGTCACCAACCCAAATGCAACCCGAGAAGACGCTGAATTTGACACAGCTGATTTACTAGTAAAGCTGGCCGAGGAGATCAGTCCTGATTCCAATGTGGTGGGTACCAGGATTTTTACTATTACTGTTATTATTGCTATTTCATTTTCACCATCATAATTACCAATTTTCATTTTGTTGTTGTTCCATGGTCACTTTAAAGTGGAGTTTAACTCTATTTTTAATTCATCTTGATAGGTAGGACAAAGGGATAGCTCTACTGAAAGCACTGGAAATTAAGAATATTGATATAAGTTGTTTGTAACAGTTATGAGCTGAGTTCTAGAAGTACTTAAAAATGTCATGTATCAATTATAGATCAAGCCTTTGCATATAGTTCATCAATTTTGAGAAGAAAGTGAGTTGGAAGATTTCAGATATACAACTTGGAACACATTAATCAATTTTAAGTTATGTAAGAGATGCTTTTGCTTTTCGAATCTGAAAATGTCAAAGGAGGGTAAAGAACCCCAAACATATGGGCAACATGGGTTACCTTCACTTAAAAGTCCTTTCTGGTTACTTTTTGTCATGTAATTGATTTTGGTCTTTTTTATGTTAGTAATTTAATTTATTTTTTTTTTTAATTTATGACTCTGTAAATAGGACATATGTAGTATTCTACAGGCACTTAGGATGGTGTTAACTTGAAAACTATACATTCCTTTATAGAAATGTGTGATTTCCGCATCAGTATTTCACCCTTTGTTGAAATTCAAAAAGAAAATAATTTTGAAAATTACAATACTGCTTTGTCTGAGAGCTGTAACTTAGCCCTGTACCAATCAGGAGCAGTTTAGGGCTTGCCAATGCATTACATAAAATAATTTAAATAATGAAATTAGAATTTAAATTTCATATTTCTGTGTCTCTGGGTATGAAAGCAGACCTGGCAAGATAGAAAGAGTTTTATGTTAAAATGTAATAACTTTCTAATGGATAAAAATACTCTGCTAGTGTCATGTATTTTTATACGTATAAGTATGTATACTTACAAATATATATCACGTATGTGTATATATACCTTATAGCATGGATTTTTTTAGATGACGGGCTAATCTATTCATCTCTAGGTTTTTTTTGTTTTTTTTTGTTTGTTTGTTTGTTTTTTTTTTTTTTTTTTTTTTTTTTTTTTTTTTTTTTTTTTTTTTTTGTGGTTTTTTAAAATTATATTTTTTTCTNTTTTGTTTTGTTTTTTTTTTAATGGGACTTACAAAATGTATATTTATCTGCTCTTTCTAATAATTCTTCCATAAATCTGCTGTATAATTTTATTTATTTATTTATTATTCTCTGTACGTTACTAGTTTCTGGCTGAAAAAAAAACGAGTGTGGTGATATTTGTATTGTTAACATTTTGCCCAAATTTGTATTGTCAACAGTAGGACTATTACTGAAAGAAGCACTGTTTATGTTTCGTGAAAAGATAAAAGTCTGTAGTTTTTTGTAGTATAAATTCACTTGGATTTCATCTGTTGGGCTTTATTAGTTATATCATCTTTTAAATCTGGACCCTTCTTGCTCAGAGTTCCAGATCAAGGAAAGAATACAAATCTGTTCATATATATGTACAAATACATATACATATGTGTATATGGATGTGTATCTATATACATACATACATATATATATGTATATATGTGTGTGTATGTGTATATATGTATATGTATGTGTATATATATATGTATATGTGTCTATATATATATATGTATATATATATATGTATATATATACAGCAGGTGCTGGGGTCTATCAGTGCTGGCCACTTTTTAAACATCACCTCCTAAGGGCACAGGAGGAGGCAATTCCCAAATGTCAGAAATCAAGCAGACAAACCAGAAAGCTGGCTTGACTGAACCGAGAGGTTCTCTTGGAAATAAGGCAAAAAAGGAAGGAGTATGCCCAGTGGAAGCACGGTCAAGTGACATGGGAAGAACTCAGAGATGCTACTTGATGTTGTAGGGAGAAAAATCACATAGCCTAAGCTCAACTGCAGTTGAAGTTCGCCAGAAATATAGGGGACAATGAAAAGAAGTTATTCAAATACATTAATGGCAATAGGCGGTACAGTAATATCATCAGCCCTTTACAGGAGGAGTACAGTCACCTCACAAACAGGAACAGAGACAAGGCAGAGGTGTTTGCTGCTTTCTTTGCCTCTGCAACCCCAGATATATGTATTGACTGGGGAATGACATGCTGGAAAGCAGTGCCATGGAAACAGACCTGGAGGTCCTGGTCAGTGGCAAGTTGGATATGAGTCAGCAGTGCCCTGGTAGCCAGGAGGGCCAACACTGTCCTGCAGGGCATCAGGCAAAGCATCACCAGGTGGGCAAGGGAGGGGATTGTCCTGCTCTGCTCTGCACTGGGGCAGCTTCACCTTAAATATTGTGGGCAGTTTGGGGCAATACAATATAAGAAAGATATTAAGCTGTTAGAGAATGTCCAAAGGAGGGCAACAAAGATGGTGAAGGGCCTTGAGGAGAAGCTGTATGAGGAGCAGCTGAGGTCACTTGGTGTGTTCAGCCTGGAGAAGAGGAGACTGATGGGAGACATCACTGCAGTCTGCAACTTCCTTGTGAGGGGAAGAGGAGGGAGATGAACTGATCTCTTCTCTGTGGTGACCAGGGACAGGAGCCAAAAGAATGATCTGAAGTTGTGTCAGGGAAGGATTAGGTTTTATATTAGGAGAAGGTTTTTAACCCAGAGGGTGCCTGGGTGCTGGAACAGGCTCCCTAGGGAAGTGGTCACAGCATCAAGCCTGATAGAGTTCAAGAAGCATTTGGATAATACTCACGGACACATGGTGTGACTCTTGGGGATGGTCCTGCCCAGGGTCAAGGGTTGGCCTTGATGATCCCTGTGGGTCCCTTCCAATGACATCAAAGCCTTTAACTCAAAACAAACACAATGAGGAAACCCAAGCACAAAATATTTATTGTGAAACCTGTAAATGGTGCTTCTGTCTATATAATCTGGGAGTATGTTTTTATTTTTATTTCATTTTCTCTATAACATCTATCTGCTGATTCAGGACATAGTAACACAGAATATTACTTATTGTAGAGAAGTTACTGTTTCATACTGGGTTCCAGAGTTGTAATTGCCCTCCATACACATAATAAAGCTGTTTTTCTCAAAGGTCTTCCAGTGTGTAAACTTTTAATAGCTGTCATTTGTTGGTGTGAATGTTTTCTATAATGATGCATTGTGAAAGATAATAATGAAGTTAAAAAAACTTTCATTTTTAGAACTATTAGTGGTAATATAAGTCCCTTAGACCAACAACAGAAATACTGTTTCTGGTCCATTTAAAACTGCTGAGTGCATCAGGAGAAAATTAATCTGCAACAGTAGGTGATAACTGTGCAAAGTAATCTGACACTTTTGTGTTTCTGCTGCACACAATTCTGTAAAGAGGGGAAAATAACTTGGTATAATGTATATGTATATTGTTTGTTTGTTTGTTGATATGTACTATCTAAATATTAACCTGAGAATTACAGAGCCTGCAAGAGCTCTTTCTGGTCTTTATGGTTTTTTGTATATGCAAAACCAAATATGACAGAAACCAGTTGTGGATTGGATTTTCAGATGCTAGCACAGTATTAATTAGAGTAGGTAGAATAACCACAAACTAGTTATAAATCTGACATCTTTTAGTTGAAAATAATTGAGGTGGGGAATATATCTTCTGTTACCGGTACTGCCCAGGCTGTTGTCAACCCTTATAGAAATGGATGGTAATATTTCCTTTTGATTAGAACTGTAACTATGACTATGTTTTGAGAATCAATAATAGATTTCACTACAGCAAGTAAGTGCTCTTCTCCTGGGTTATTACCATCAGAATATTGAGATGAACCTGTTTTTTGCAATGACCTTAGACTTAATTAATTTAAGTTCATTTGTTTTCACTTACAAAGTATCTGAAGATCACTCCTAAAAAGCGGATCTTGCCTGGCATTTCAACGGAAGTGGATCCTAGCAACAAGAAATGGCATGTTCAAATGAAAAGTGATGCCACAGAGGACAGCAGTTCAGATGAGGAAAGTTATGTTTTAACTTGTGAAAAGGTGGACGACAACTGCATCTTAATGACATTCCATGAGCAAAATCAACCAACTGGTCAGAAGCTGCAGGACATTTTATGGTTCCTCGTGGAGACATTTTGTGGCACTTCCCAGAATACAGGTGTGAGATTCTCCAACATCAGTAAGGACAGAAGGAACAAGAGGGTGGAAAAAGTCAAGTCAAGAAGGCAGAAAAAGCAAAGCTGAAAAGAGTGAGCCTGTCCTGTTAATCAGCTTGGAAACTTGTCCTTCCACAACATTCAGTGCAAAGAACCTGTTCTTCTTTGTCATCTGGGAACTAAGGTTTCTGGTGTGTTTCTCATTGCTTCATTAAAAATTCACTGTGTTTAACACTCATATAATGTCTTTGTGGTTTATTTATAGCTTTTTATGTTTAAAAACCAATAGACTCACAACAAAATTAATTGTTTTAACTGCAGTGCAGAGGGACTAAATGTTTCTATTTTTCCTTTTCTTTTTGAGAACTAGAAATACTGATAGAAAAAGGATTTTAATTGAATTTTAACAAATTTTAGTCTCTGCTACTAGTTGATGCCTGGACAAACATTCCCACTGCCACCTGTCTAAACAGAGAACATAAAGTAACAGGTGTCTTAGGGAAATAGACGACAAATATTTTTAAGGCTGATTGCTGTTCTTACATTAAGACAATATGCACCTGTTACTCTCTACTTGAGTACAGTATTGCTGTGTCTGAGAGCAAGCTTAATTTTTATGTGTTTGATTTGAGCTATGGAGAAGCTGTGTTGTGATTAAGTGGTTAGGCCACCTAAAGAACTACCATTAAAGGTGAACTTCAGAAGCGTTCGTTGGCAAGGCTGACTTTATTACTGTCTTACAGGTGAAGCATACATAAGAAAATCAGATTAGAATCAGTGTAGAAAGATTGACATAGAGACTGGTTTTGGCAGGATGGGCTACCCTGATAAGCCCTAGAGTCTGATCAGAAAATGCATACAATGCAGGCTGTCATGTAAGTTACCGGTGTTGAGCCACAGCTGGCTCCAGAGTGGTGTTTTGGTTTTGAATTACACTAAAACCAGCCTGGTTCACCAAACTTCAAGCACATCCTGCTTTTTGAAGCAGGATTTGTCAGATAAGCTGCTTGTTGTCCTGTACATCTATGACTACCAGTCCCTCACTTTATAACTATAAAAGCTCAGTTCAACTTTCACATGGCAGAATCTTCCACATACTTCCTTGAATTGTGGAGCTTCTCCCACGAAGCAGTGGTGCCTCTTTATGGTTAATCCTCAGTTATTAAGAGAAAGAGAAATCTGCCTTCTGTTTCATGTGGTATCTCTCTATATCTCTACTTAATGATTGTTTCTTAGGTAGCTTAGACAGAATTGTAATACAGTTGCCTTGGTACAGTGCACTATCTACTTTATGTTATACTTTACTAGTAGATTTTTAGCTATTACACTGGGTAGTAAATAATTCTGATTAAGATCTTTCAACTGTTCGTTGTCTGTTCATCTGCTAATTTATCCTAATAAATAATTTTATATACATATACCCTGTTTTTCATCATTGAAACCTGTGGGACGAAGTGATTTAATCATACCTTTATAATTCCTTAATTTAAACTGCTGAGTCAATTTGAGGCTAAGATAGCATTCTGCTGCATCTAAACTTCTCTCTGAGAAGGAGCTTAGAAAGCAGTGGAGTCCTTTCTGCACCTTGTGACTCATCAACAAGAATTCTTTAGTAACTTGACTAAGCCTTCCACTCCCACACGTGACACCAGTAATGCAAGAATGTAAGGACGCAAAGGACATGCATAAAAAATGGTAAAGGTGCAAAAGGGTTTAACAGCACTTAAACACTTACTAACTTAACATTTATAAGTTTATTCAATAGAATTTGCTACAATTATAACAGTGAATTAATTACAGATTCATGATAACCATACCGTAATAAACTGACATGCACACACTGAAGCAAAAAGATGTATACATCTATATCTACATGTGTAAAGATGCCTATCAAAATTTTCCCTTGTGTTCTGTGAAAGACATCAAATCCATCAGCATTTCTCAACAGGTATGGATTGCACCTTGAAGAGTATGTCTTCGTGCGTGTGTGTGTTGTATCTGTCTTGGCATCACTGTCAGCAACAGTCTTTTGAGTATGGTAAACTTAAGGGTCCACGAGCTCTGAGAGGTGTTCCATTCAGAGAGAGTTGCTGGTGCAGCCCACTGAGGTCCCGGAGAACTCAAAGGACCTCGCTGAGGCCTGCTGTTCATAGGGTACAAGATGACTGGCTTCAGTCATCAGTAAATTTCCATCCAGGCCATAACCCAAGTTGGTAACTATTGTAGTTTCCAAGACATTTGGAAATAACTTCCAAAACTCCAGCAACAATGGTGCACTTGGGCTGTCATTCGGGTAGGCATTGTTCCAAGGCTGTTAGGGCGTTGCTGATTATCCTTTGTTTTCCACCTTGGCTGGACAGCTGATGTACCTGTTACAGTGTTTCCACCTGTATCATGTAAGACCAGCTGGAATGGTCGGAGGTGTTTCACCAATTGGTAGAGCAAAGGGGCAGTTCAGCATTCAGGTGGTTCAGCTGAGGCTTGTCAGGAGCTACTAAGATCATAGAACAGGCTCGAGGGTAAAGGACGATGCAAATAGTCCAGTTTATATTTGGGAAGAGGGTTGTGCAGGGTCTGAACTGCATTCCTGTGATCTGCAGATGACTCAGCATGAGTTCTAATCTTGCTGCTTGTCTAAGTCTACTTTTAACCATAAGCATATAAATTTCATTTATTCACTTCATTGTTTAGAATAGTTCAGCAAATTAGTGAATTATAGGCCAGATCCACAGCTGCTGGAAAATTAACATAGTCCACTAACTTCAGGGAAGAGGCATTTGCCTGCATTGTCTGAAGCTGTGTTACAATACATTTGAATGTATATATATATAAATACTTGAATTGAAATTGAAGAAGAAATACCAAAAATTCATGGCCCTACTTTTCAACTTACCTACATGAAATTGCCACTCAAATATCCTGTTAAGTAACTGAGTGCTAATTTGAAATTCTAGATATATGGTCAAATGAGAAGGTACAGATTTTAACCTCATAAATTTTTACATTTTAACCTCATAAATTGAGACTTCTGTTTCATTTCTCATTCTAGTTGTGTGCAAAATAAAATTAAAATAGACAAAACTACTAAACCGTGCTGGTGGTGAACTAGAGACAGATAAAAGGAAATTTATGTCCATATAAGAGACTAGTTTTCACCTTGACTTGCATGGAGGATTCAGTATTTCCCCAATATACATGCAATTAAAATTTTTGTAGGCAAGCTTGAATAATTCATAGTTCATTGCCTCATTCAAAGTAGGACTTTTCCCCTCCAGAAATCCATTTTCTTTATTTTAATCTGATGAAGAAAATAGGGTTCCACAGTGAGTGTCAGAGCAGTGTAGTTTTGACACAGAAGTTTTACCATCCAACCAACTCTAATCTTGAAATACCTTGTGAATTTCGGGAGTAGTCTACAGTTTGTGAAATGACAATTTGCTATTTGCATAAATTTAAGACTGTGTTTGATAATACAGGAGTGCCTCCCATTAACTCCAATGGTCATGATGAGGAGGTAGTCTTTCAGTGCAGGAAGTCTGATGTTAGGTGAGACTTCATCAGTGTTTCTCTTCTTCCTGGCTGGGACTTGTTAATTATCTCTGTAGTAATTCCTACTTCAGGCTCCAGGGCTGCACACACAGAGTCTGGAGCTGAGTAAAAGAAGTTTCAGACATTAAAAGAGATAATCCTGGGGCACAGAATTATGGCTAAGGACTGCCACAGTCTGGCATATATTCAGTGCAGTACAGTTTGGACTCTGTAAGCAACACGGTTGCTTACAAGAAGAATTTGCACAACGTACTAAGGCACATGCTGTGATTCTTGGGCTATGCTGCATGGGACCAGGGTGATTTTGATGATCCTCGTGGATCTCTTCCAACTCAAGATATTATGAGCTACTTATGCTGCCTGTAGGTTCTTCCCACTATACCAGGGCTACATTTTTTTGGTGACAGATAGAGGTCCAAGGAGAGTATAAATGCTGTTTGCTGGTGAGTGGCACTATCTTGCTTCCGTTCTACTACTAGGATCTGTCAAATTTTTATAAAACTACATTTTAATGTGTCTTAAAAATGTAATTACTTTTCTTTGAGTGCTTTTTGACTTTTTTTTTTCTTTTTTTTTCACCTTTTAAGTATCACTGCAGGCTTTTTGCATCATTTCAAAGACTCTTGTATGGGCTTTCAGATTCCAACTTGTGAAAAGAAAAATATGTGCCAGAAAAACAAAATAGTACTTGATTTATAATATTTTAACACTAAAGGCCTTCTTAGATTTCTGGGAAAGATGCTATTCCAGTTCCTTTTGTTTTTGGTAATCCCTGAGAAAATGATAGTTTAGATTGATTACTAGGTTATTTAAGTTCCTGAGCAATTAAATTAGTGCTTCTCTGCAATTATATTCACATTTATTTCCTTTTAATTTTAAAACATTTTCTAATATTAAGATGAATTACTTTGCTCCTCCAGAAACATTTTGGAACTCAGAGAAGACGATGCATTCAAAAGTTTAAACAAGTACTTAAAACTGCTAAAGATCAGTACACAGCATTTGTTTCAATGATTTGGTTCACTGTCAGGGTGAAATTAAATGAGACATCACACATTGCCGTCTCTCATATTTATGGTTGATCTAATCTGTCAAGCCTTCTCAGGCCTGTGTTGACTACCTTATCAACACTTTGTCACCTCACTTTTTTGTAGCTGGAGAAATACTACTTTGCATGTCTTTCCCCTGCTGCTCTAACCTACTTTCTCTCAGTCATCGATGCATCTTCCAGCAATCTTTAGATACATTACAGGTATCTTAGTATTTTATTATCTTTAGATACCTCATTTTGCATTTCCTCCTTTTACAATTCCTCCTTTTTACCAGAAAATGCCAAGAAAAATGAAGGGTTTTATCATCTCATCATAAAATTGTTACGGTTAGAAAGACGACTAAGATCATTGAATCCAACTGTTAACCTCTCTCTGCCAGGTCCACCTCTGAACCATGACCCTAAGCA
The DNA here is from genome assembly GCA_013399695.1 of Formicarius rufipectus. Taxonomy (NCBI): domain Eukaryota; kingdom Metazoa; phylum Chordata; class Aves; order Passeriformes; family Formicariidae; genus Formicarius; species Formicarius rufipectus. The sequence continues at coordinate 280,120 of VXAU01002551.1, forward strand.
CCACTCTCTCTGCCAGGTCCACCTCTGAACCATGGCCCTAAGCACCACATTATTTGTATCATGGCAGTTATGCACTCAGCATGCTGCAAAAGCTCAAAATTTGTTTAGTTTTTTTGTTTGTTTGTTTGTTTGTTTGTTTGATGGTTTGTTGGTTTGTGTGTTTTAGTTTGTGATGTTTTCACTTTTATTTTTTATTAGATGTCTTTACTTAGGTATGCAAAAGTGTCTTTTTTGAAACTTTCTCAGCTCTGGATAGACTTCAGTATAATATTTGTCTCAGAAGTATACAGTACAGTAGATGCAACAGCTTCTTACATATTTTTATGTGAAGAAATTAATCTTGTGCTGACTCCTTAATTGCTTTTGTAAACTTAAAAGTATTTTTGGGAAGAGGTGGGTGGAAATTTGAAGAGCTGAGAGGTGGTTGTCAGTGTTGGCAATGAATGATCAGAAATAGTTCCACTAAAAGACAAGAAAGAGGTGATACAGTCTCCTCCAGTGTGCTGTTTGACATGCTAACCTGGTTTGCTCCTGACTGATACTCACTGCATAAAATTAATCACTTGTGTCTGAATATCTTGTTCATTCATCAGGATGTGGTATGGAGACATAGCTATTCTGGACTCCTTACTGCTTATGAATAACAGAATAACAAACTCTTAGAAAAAAAGTAGTAACTTACTTTTAATCCAATAACAGTATAGCTAGCCAGTATATATAAAGAAAAAACCCCAAAGCATAATTGTTGGTTAGCCACACTTGGAAATGGCCCCAAGGAAAATGAAGTCTTGTTCTTAGTGACTCTTTTTCTTTCAACAACAAAGATTATGCCCTTTCTTAGAGCAACCTACTTTGCTCTGGTAGTGTAAGAGTCAATGTTTCCTTCAGTGATTTCAGACTTCATTTTGCTTTCCTTCTCATTTGTCAGTGCATGTAGACATGGACATACAATGCATCTCATAAAACCCCCTTTCATAAGAATCTGAAAAGACTGTGAAGAGGGTCATTTTAGTAATTTTATGGTAGTTACACCTCCTTACTACCTCATTGATTATTTTGTTTTAACAATAGACTGAAAGATTGAGAAGTTTAATGAAAGAAAAAGTTCTTTACTGAAAGAATAACTGAAATCTAGGTGGGATCTGATACTTTCTATAACAGAGGACTAATTCATAATATCTAAGGCCAACACTAGTAATAGAAAGACCAAGTATTGAATAAAAACTAACCTGTGGTAACATAGTAAAACTGTGGATATTGCTTTACCAACTTCTCAGAATGGGCACATACAAATTTAACCTCATATACTATATCTGATCCACAGAAATAAGTTAATAATCATAACCATATTTAATTAGAATCAAACAGTTTCAGGGGTTTTGAGCTTTGCCAGTTTGCAGAACATAGGGCTTAGACTTTTCCCTATATCACAGAAGTCTTAGCTCTGACTTGGCTCAGTCACATACATTGCAAAAACTACCCTCCTTCGACACACCCCTTAAGCTTGATAGTTGATACTTTGCAATACTAGGATACTAGCAATCTATGCAGCTCTAAAAGGAAAAGTAAGATTATTTCCAGCCTAAATGGCAAGCTTCACCAGGACAAAGCCCCTATTAGAGCTGTTAGGACTTGTAAACTTTGGTTCCCTGACAAGGTGTGTATCTTATTCAGGTACAGAAGGATTTCTGCTTATCATTCTCTGATTAATATTTCATCTAATTATAAAAGAATGTAAAAATGAAGAAAAAGCAGGTTTCTAATTTTTTTTTTTTTAATTTTCAGTTTAGATTTTTTTACGGTTGTTTTCTTAGAGGAAAAAAACTCAACTTAGATAATTTTTTAACTTTTACCTTTATAGTTTATTCTCAGGTGTTAAAGATGCCCCAGGAAGGTGCATGTTGGACATATTAATACCTGGTACAGTGCATTATCTCTTCTATTAGGTAGCTGAAGGATGACTCAGTGAATTTATTTTGCAACAATGACACAGTCATAATTTGGGCAGTTAAAACATTTTAGGAGGGTCACTTCATAGACTTTCTCATAATGCATCTACACTTTTGCATGATTCATGACATATCACATAATGTTACACTTCAATGGAAAAAATGTTTGAGCTGAATATTTGTTTATTAATATGTTGCCTATCAAGCCAATTGAAAAAGATGTAGAATCTTATTTTGTAATCTCTGGCATTTGTAAATCTCTAGTGGATATAAAAGGTGCTAATGAACACATATAATACAGCAACCCTACTGATCATAATGTTATCACTTTGTCTTATGATTGTTATTCCGTTTCTCTACATCTTGCCCTGAATCTGAGAGGGTAAGATGATAGAAGGTGTAACCTTCAGCACTCACATCTCTGAAACATTCAGACAGTCAGTCTTCCCTCCCACCATGACTCTTCTGGAGTAAATGAGGTAAGTTTATAGCTTCTTAATTCTATTAATTCACTTTATTCTATGATGATCTGGTAGATCTACTACTCTTCTACCCCAGGTACCTCTCCATGTTTCATTTTCTTTTCCTGATGCATCTTAAATAAATTTGAGCTTATGTATTATTTGAAAAGACTGAGAAAAATTCTCAGTTTTTAGGTTCTCAATTAAGAAGAACAACTGTTGTGCTCTGCTGTCATTTGGAGACTATAGAGCTAATCTAAAACACTGGAATTGTTTTGTTTTAAATAATCTCTTTTCCCTACATCTAAAAGTTTATAACCATGACAATCTTTGGGTCTTATTCTCTAAAGTTATCTGTGGGGATACAGAAGGACATTACTGCAAGTCACCTTCCTTCACCTGTTTCTGAATAGGGAGCTGATTACCTGAAAGGTCCTCCGCCTGAGTAGGATGTAGGATTTCACTGGTGACTTTGAAAGTGTCTGCAACTCCAAGCAATCTCAGAATTGAGTAGAAAAACCGGCTGTTAAAATAGTTTTCCTTCTTGAAGGAAAGAGCTGATAATTTTCTAAAATAGGTGTTGCAGGTTAATCACAATGTGCAGCTCAGCCCTACACAGCTGCTTGACCCAGTGCAGTGCAGAAGCAACTGAGAAGTGTACTAGTGAAAAAAGCTGTTTGATGGATAAGCAAAAGCTGCTTGTGCAAGCGTAACTCTGAATTCCTTTCCCTCCGATTTTATCTCTGAGCACAACTTCATGCAACGTGGACAGCTGGGGTTGGCTCCCTTGGCTTGTGCTGCCTCCCAACCTATGTGCTCCATACTACTCTTGTGATGGCCAGCATAAGAAACAGAAAAGCCTTGATGTTTCACAGGTACTACTCAGCAAGAGCTTAAACATCAGTGTGTTATCAACACTGTCTTGATCACACATCTGAAACATCACCATACTAGTTACTATGAGGGAAATTAACTGTCCCAGCCAGAGTCAGTACAATAGGGTATTGCTTTTGTGAGTATCTATGTGAAACAAAATTCACATGTGACTTTACACTTGGTAAGACAAAGCTATAGAAGAAAGCTGGAATGGGGCTTATCACTGAAATTATTGTTTGATTATGGTTGGAACCCCTATGTAAAAATGAGCCATGCTTCCTGGGGCGGGAAGGATGCTGGTGATCCTACAGGATCATGATAACCTTCAGGATTCCAGGGCTGCCTACCCAATAGCACAAAGGCATGACTGGGCATTAGAATACAGGAAAATAATGCCACAGAAATTTTGCATTATGATGTTTCTAGCAGAGACTGTGAGTTAAAACATTGGTGTCAGTAACTGCCCTGAAATGACACTTTGGGCTGTAGGAAGAAAGACTAACATCTTGAACAGGATATTGTTCCCAGGAATTGCTTATGTGCTGAGAGCACAGACACAGGGTTGAAAGAAAATAAGTATTCCAGTTAGTTTGTTCATTCTGGAGAGAAGCATCCAGAGCTGAAAACTGTAATTTCATTTTTAAATCTGAGTATTAGTTTGAGGTCTAAATTTTTTGTTTATGCTAACAAAGGTTGGTAAATTGTATACTAATTAATCTTTTGCTGTTATTTACACATTGTGTAATGAAAGAATCATATTATTCTTAGACAAAACCTGTAATGAAATCATTTTCTAGTGTTTCAATTTAAAAACAAAACGAAACAATAAAAGACTGCAATACAAGTAATGTAACATACATTTTTCTTATTGCTACCTGCATTTGTTGAATGGAATTATCCTCTGCTAGAAAAAAATGGTTTGGATGGAAAACACACCACAGCTCTCCCCAATGGAAGTGCTTTTGGCCAGTGGCTTCCCTTTTTCAATTATACATCACAGTCTGCCTCCGGGTTTGAGTAACAATGACATATAATAGTCTGCAAGGTGAAAAGAAGATTCTTTCACTTACTGAACCTAATGGAAACCTGCTGCCCAGAGTTAGAGAATTTCTTTTTAAAATATCCTTCCTTCTTTAGTGTTTTAATTGTTTCTGTCCACAACCCTATTCTGGCTGCAAGACATAAATTATGCACTAAGGTACCCCTGTGTAGCTTTATGATTCTGTACAATGGTATTTTAAAATGATAATTTAAACTTGTAGAGGAGTTATTTTTATTCAGATTTCTTCCTTTGGTGTGTCACACTATTATAAGTACACATTAATATTCAAACATAATGCATTATTTTAATTTTACTAGAGGGATAAAGACAAAGTTCCTTAAAAGGGTTGCAACTTGTCCTGCTCAATGTTACCATGAGTGCATTTTCAAGCACATGGCTGTACGATGACCCACATATCCTTGCATGTGTTTACAAGGCTTCCAGTCAGGGGAAATTATATTTCAATTGGGGAAATTGATCTAAAAAGCATTGTGACACAATGAATATGGAACAGGAGAATTCAATTTTGAATGCCATTTTAACATATGTTATATGCACATTAAAAAAGAAACAAAATAAAAGGAAAACAAACCCCTCCAAACCATCAGGAGCTGTCCTCATCAAAATAGGACACTGTCAGCCACCAGAGGTAACAACTGAAGGCAGCCATTTCAATAAGATATTAAAAGAGCTGCGCTTAAAAGTAGAAGTAATTTTGGGCTACAGGCTCATCTTGCTTGATTTTGAACATATTATTGAGAGAAAGGAAAAGCTATTTTGTTAAGCTTGGCAGCTGTCATTGAGCTGAGGTGTGGCTGCTGACTGATTTGAGGAAGATAAATGTGGCAGTTTTCACCCAGTGTCCACCCAAACCTCCAGCCCCACTCCTCCTCTCCCAGAGGGAAAGGAAAAGCAGAAAAGGGAAAAAACAGTTGAGAGATAATGGCAAAACAAAGTCAGAGTGGCTAAATACTTAAATTTATTACTAACAAGATAAGAAGTAAAACTAAAAAGTAAGAAATAAATCAGTCTTAAGAACACCTTTTTCCTCCCCCCCTTCCCTCTTTCCAGCAGTTCAAGGGAGCAGGGAATGGGGGTTTTATAATCAGTTGTTGTTGCTGCCATTGCTCTTGTCCTGTGGGTCACTCCATGGGGTGCAGTCGGGTCTCTGCACCCTGATGGTCCTCCGTGGGCTGCAGGGAGACAGCTGCTCCACTGTGGTCCTCACCACGGGCTGCAGGGGGGCTGCAGCTCTTAGTCCATCCCCTGCTCCCATGGGGTCCCTCCCACAGGAGACAGTCCTCGATAGACCTCTCCAACGTGAGTCCACCTCCCGGGCAACACTTCTACCGGGGCAAAAAGACCTGCTCCAGCATGGGTCTTCTCCAAGAGTCATGGCTGGTCTCTTCCAGGATCTTGCTCCATCCTGGGCCTCCCTCAGGGCAACAGCTCCTTCATGCATCCACCTGCTTCTCCATGGGCTGCAGGGGATCTTCACACCCCAATGCTTCTCCACAGCTGCAGGGGTGGGGGGATTAACTTTGAGTCCTTCCTCCTCCTTCTTCTCCTCCTCCTGCTCTGACCTTGGTCTCTCACTCTGTGTTGTTATCTCATGGCTGAAATTTCCCACTGTGCAACACTCCTAGATTCTTAAATATGTTATCACAGAGGCGTGACTATGATTCTTAATTGGCTCAACTTTGGCCATCAGCAGGAAGTTCCTCCTGGACCTGGCTATCACTGGCTTCAGAGGACAGGGGAAGCTTCTAGCAGCTTCTAACAAAAACCATCCTGGAAGTCCCTCCTACTAAAATTCACCTACAGAAACCTATGACATAATAATTTGTAGACATCATCAGGAATGACAGTCAGTGTGTAAACTCTGGCTTCTGGCTGCTTAAGATTGGAGGCAGAATTGTAACACCTCCCAGAAAACATAACTTATCATTTCTACTATTCTTTTTCATAAAATAAATATAAGCAAACAGTTCATTGTTAGGAGCAAGCCAGTTCAGAACTTGGAATTTTTGAACTGATAGGACTGAGTGATAAAAAATAAGCAGAAAATGCTGCTGATAATTTGGGCCATGTAGACTTGATAAAATTTAATAAAGCTGAGATAATCTAAAAACTTTTAGATTCTGAGCAGAAGCTTTATGTTCTCCATGAGAAGCCAGTATTTCCTTTAAATGTAATTTATCTTCTCAGGTTACTTTTGGTTTCAGTGCAGTTATACCACTACTATCAGCTTGAAAACATCTGGAACAATTATTCCTTCTTCTTAGCTGAGCAGTGGGTGGCAAAAACCTCAGAGTGGTCTTACTAAAGACACTAAGCAGTGTTGATTATATACTCAACATATGATTGCAGAAGCGTGTGGGAGGACTTCATTGTCATAGTGCTCTACTGAAATAAGCAAACAGAATTTAGATTTTGTTTTTGGCAAGGGAATTAGCTGGAAATTTAGAACCTACTAGGTTGTAACCTGGCTACTAGTATTCTGAGGTGAAATCTTGGTATTAATTTAATTAAAATATATTGTCCTACTCTTCAGATCCAAAGTACTTCTGTATCTTGGATGGATGATGTGCATTGTTCTGAACATCTTCCTCTCCTACACTCCTATCTTCTCAAACAGACTATGGCAAAGCTAGAAAAACTTCAGAAAGGGACAAAAAAAAAAATTAGAGTATGATCAAATATATGAAATATTCTTTTAGAAGGAATAGGTGGGAAAACTAGGAATCTTTGCTCAGAAAAGAAATAGTGGAGAAAACAAGGTAATGACCTGTAAAAACACACACGTTTGGAAAAGATGCAGCTCACTATTTCTTCTGATAAAACAAGAAAGAGCCAGATGAAACCATTCGTAGTTTTATGTAAAAGGAAGTGCATTTGTCTGATGCCAAAAAGCATGAAATCAATTAACTGCATAGAGACAAATTGGTCGTTAAGCAGCAAGGTTCTTATTCACAGCGCTGGGAAACGAGGTGGTTCGCACTGCGCAAACTCACTTCTAAGTTTTCAGTAAGGATCAAGGTAATTTATCCAGTTGACATTCAAGATTACATCATCTTAACATACATATTCATACAGTTTTATCATTGAATTATAATATTCCTAGGAGGTGGTGTTCAGGTGGGGCTTGGGGTGGAGCCTTCCAGAATCTTCCCTTGGCACAGTTTTTAGGTGGTCATTCCAGCCTTCCGCCTCACTCCAGGGGTCATCTTCTCATCTTCCTCACGCTGAACCTTTAACTTTTCCTTGTTAGCTAACTCACTTGCTGAGTTGTGAAAACTCCTTGGCTCATGGCCTTCTCAGATGCCTACCTTATCTGTATTTATGACTACTAGGTCCTAGGGTATAGTATTCCCAACTTCTGTTCAAGGTTTTTCGTCTGGCAAACAGAACAGAACAAACTGCCCACCACATTCCACAGGTCAGGCTGTAACTCTCTAACAAGACAGTTAACTCTTTTTGGGCCTTGCTTTTGCTTCAGTCCATGACAGATATTTGAGCCATGAAACTCCAGGACAAGACATACTGAGATTGTTAAAAGTTTACATGAGCTCAAAAAGCCTTTACACAAATCAATGAAATCCACAAAGACTGTCACATTCAAGCAAGTAATTTTTCACAGAGTAAGTCCTTGAGCTGTAATATATTGGAGGTTGGGAGACTGTTCCGGGAAAACATTGCTGCCTATTTGGTCTGTCCAAGCATTCTTCCCCATCTGCTTTTGACCACCACAGAGGATACAAAATATTAAGCAGAGGGACCTTAATTTGGATCTAGGGCATTTATTCTTATTTAAAGGCGTTAATTTTGTTGTAAGAAGTGTTTTTGGGATTAGAAAACTATGAAAAAAATGTTAGAATCATAGAATACCCTGAGTTGGAAGGGACCCACAAGAATCATCAAAGTTCAGCTTCTGGCTCTGCACAGGATAACCCCCCTGTGTGCCTGAGAGCATTGTCCAAATGCTTCTTGAATTCTGTTAGGCTTGGTGCTGTGACCACTTCCCTGGGGAGCCTGTTCCAGTGCCCAACAACCTTCTGGGTTAAAAACCTCATCCCAATATCCAACCTAAACCTCCTCTGACACAGCTTCATGGCATTCCCTCTGGTCCTGTCTCTGGTCACCACAGAGAAGAGATCAGTTCATCTCCCTCCTCTTCCCCTCACAAGGAAGTTGGCAGACTGCAGTGACGTCTCCCCTTGGTCTCTTCTTCTCCAGGATGAACACACCAAGTGACCTCAGCCACTCCTCACACAGCTTCCTCTCAAGGCCTTTCACTACCTTTGTTGCTCTCCTTTGACCACTCTGTAACAGCTTAATACTTTTCTTATATTGCAGTGCTCAAAACTGCCTACAATATTCAAGGTGAGGCTGCCCCAGCGCAGAGCAGGACAATCCCCTCCCTTGACCTGCTGGCAATGTTTTGCCTGATGCCCCCCAGGACAGGATTGGCCCTCCTGGCTGCCACGGCACTGCTGGCTGATATTCAACTTGCCATTGGCCAGGATCCCCAGGTTCCTCTTAAGAACCAGGAAGAAAGAATCCATGAGAACATTGCTTCAGTATCCCTATAAGGTTGCCAAGTTACTATGTGCTTCATTATCTACCTACAGACACACTTGCACTTCTGACAGAAAGGAGAAAATAGGCCATCAGGCTTGAAATGCTAATCTAACAGCTCTCCTAAATTCCTAATTACAATTGATGAGCAATTATTAATAATTTAGTACTTCAGGTAAATTATAGGACTGTGAACTGAGTAAGTGTCACACAATTTTTGTGGTTTATTAGTAATGAGAAGCACTTTTAAATCGAATGTGTAAGGCTAAAACATGGCATTGTTTCCCCAGTTTAGGACATAACTGATAAAAGAATTAGTGAGGGAAGTTGTCTAATAATTATTAGTGAACAGCCAAAATCTCTATTTCATGTAACATCATGATACTTTTTTCCCCATTTCTTCCATATGAGTATTTAAAAGACAAAATTTCTTTTCAGAATGGTCTCTGATCCAGAGATGACCTGCTAGTTCACACAAGCAACCTGGGTAAAATGCTGAAAGAAACGTGTTTTTTTTTTTTTTTTTTTTTTTTTTTTTTTTTTTTTTTTTTTTTTTTTTTTTTTTTTTTTTTTTTTTTTTTTTTTTTTTTTTTTTTTTTTTTTTTTTTTTTTTTTTTTTTTTTTTTTTTTTTTTTTTTTTTTTTTTTTTTTTTTTTTTTTTTTTTTTTTTTTTTTTTTTTTTTTTTTTTTTTTTTTTTTTTTTTTTTTTTTTTTTTTTTTTTTTTTTTTTTTTTTTTTTTTTTTTTTTTTTTTTTTTTTTTTTTTTTTTTTTTTTTTTTTTTTTTTTTTTTTTTTTTTTTTTTTTTTTTTTTTTTTTTTTTTTTTTTTTTTTTTTTTTTTTTTTTTTTTTTTTTTTTTTTTTTTTTTTTTTTTTTTTTTTTTTTTTTTTTTTTTTTTTTTTTTTTTTTTTTTTTTTTTTTTTTTTTTTTTTTTTTTTTTTTTTTTTTTTTTTTTTTTTTTTTTTTTTTTTTTTTTTTTTTTTTTTTTTTTTTTTTTTTTTTTTTTTTTTTTTTTTTTTTTTTTTTTTTTTTTTTTTTTTTTTTTTTTTTTTTTTTTTTTTTTTTTTTTTTTTTTTTTTTTTTTTTTTTTTTTTTTTTTTTTTTTTTTTTTTTTTTTTTTTTTTTTTTTTTTTTTTTTTTTGGGGTTTTTTTTTTTTCCTTTGAAAGCTTCACAGCATTCCAGAGCGTAAAGCATGACTCATTCCTCACTGTAGATTTCAATTAGACAGAACCTTGCTTTCTAACAATGAATATTACCTTTCCTGTTACAATTCATCCTAGCTAATGTCTTGCATTCATGGAAACCTGGAAGGATTAGAACCCATCCATGTTTCACATCTAGTCATCTGCTGTGGTGTAACCCCCAGGTGACAACTAAGCATCAAACAACTGCTCCCCATATCCCACTTCCCTGGTGGAAAGGGGAGAAGAATTGAAAAGAAGGTAAAATTTATTGGGTGAGATAAGAACAATTTAATAATTAGGATAAAATAAAATAAATTACAATAACAATAGCAACAGCACATTTAATGAAAAGGGATACAACAATAACAACAGATAGGTGATAGATAAAATCCAAGAAAGACAAGCAATGCGCAGTACAATCACTGCCTGGTCCATCTTCAAGCAGTGACCGGTAGCTCCTACCATCCTCCCCAGGTTAGATACTGCATATGACATTCTGTGGTATGGAATATTCATACTGGCCATTTTAGCCAGTTCAGGTCAGCTCCTTCACATCTTCTTGTGCACCTACTCACTGGCAGAGCATGGGAAATTGAGTATGCTCTTGACTTAGAGTAAGCACTTCTTAAAAACAACTAAAACATCAGTGTGTTATCAACATTATTCTCATACTAAATCCAAAACACAGCCCTGTACCAGCTACTAGAACAAAACTTAACTCTATCCCAGGTGAAACCAGTACATTAACTCAATGCAATAAGTGAAAAAAAAAAAATCATCTTTGGATGTGCTTCAAAATTCTGAAAATTTGGACACATTTAGAGACAATGTCATTTCAAATGAGAACATGCAGATCAACATGTCATTACAGCAAAAAGTTCGCTTCTTGAGAGTGTAGAGTTGATTTCAGAAATTAAGATTTTGGCATTAAGAGGAAGCTATTTATTTCAGACTGACTACAATAAATTGGTTCAGAATGAGCATTTATTACTTCTGGGAATAGGAAGTACTTTATCTTATGTAAGGCCTGAATGAATACTTCTCCCTTCCTGAAGATATACAGCACCAAATGAAAACAAACAAACAAAAACAAAACAAAAACCACAAAAAAAAAAAAAACCAAAAAAAACCAAAAAAACCCAAAAAAAGCCCAAAACCCAAGAAAACAACATAAGGGTGTCTAAAGGCAAAAACCTCACTACCTTTCCTCCCCCTCCGCCTTCCCCACCTCCGCCAAGGATTCTTGACTGATTACAAGTAATACCTTGTTTCCAATTCTCTTGCAACACAGAGTGCCTTCCAAAATGAAGCAGGTACATGCCGGGAGAAAGGCAGAGTGCATCATGTGCCAATCATTCTGACCGACACAGCAGCCTTATGGGAACTTGCTTCTCGCACTACACTTTCCTTTATAGGTATCTTTAAGAATGTTTCTATGGTAATGGTTTAATCTTTACATTTGCTTTTATCTTACACTTGCTAATTCAGAAGTCAGCAGGGACTTCTCTAAGCTTATGAAGTGTTCTAAACATCAGACCTGGACCTATAAGTTGATAGAATTACAGTGCCTGCTGATAACAACTATGATGGATAGGTGACCTTATTATATTCTGCCTTTTCTCTCCTCCATTCTTTTACAGATTTTATGGAAAGTTTTACCTTCTATTAGCTTTGTAAGGCTAGTACACTTAGAATTACCACATAACAAATCTGTGATGTATAAATTAGCCTGAATAGCAGCTATATAATTCAAAATATCCTAGCCAATTTCAAAGAAAATTTTATATTTAAATCAGAAGTCTTATATATAATGAATTAGAATTGCATTCAGTTTCCTTAGCCTAGAAAGCATTGTTAAAACAGTGTTAAGAATGAAACTCTGGAGTTTATTGATTTTGCTAATCCATCTGATTACATATACAATTTCTTGCTAATAATTGTTGTTGCACATAAATAGTAACTAAGATGAGGAGATCTCTATTCTAAGATATAAAACTCATTGCACAAACTTTGAAATGTTCTGATAAAATTTGTCAAGCATTCTGCCTACTTTTGGAGAATAAAAAAATCCAAAATCACACCTTTAACTATCAGTACTAACCCCTGGGGTGCACCTCTTGGTACAGACCTCCAACTAGACACTGCATGGCTGAAAGCAACCCTTTGGTATCTGCCATTCAGGCAGTTTTTAATTCACCTCACCACCCACCCATTCAACCTGCACTTCGTAAGCTTGCCTATGAGTATGCTGTGGGACACAATGTCAAAAGCCTTGCTAAAGTCAAGTTATTCACCACTCTCTCCTCATCTACCCAGGAATTCCTAATTATCAGGTAGGTCAAACATGATTTTTCCCTGGTGAATTCACATTGACTACTCCAGCTAACTTTCTTTCCTCCACAAGCTCAGTGACATCCAGAATGAGCTGTTCCATCCCTTTTCCAGGGATTCAGATGAGGCTGACTGGCCTATAGTTTCCTGAGTCCTCCTTTCTGCCTTTTTTGAAGACTGGAATGACATTGGCTTTCCTCCAGTTCTTAGGCACCTCTGCAGTTCCCTGTGACTTTTCAAACATGATGAAGAGTAACTTATCAATAGCATCTGCCAGTTCCCTCAGCACTCATCCATGCATTCCATTGGGGCCCATGGGTTTGTGGTTGTCAAGTTTGCCTAACTGATCCTTAACCCTATTATACTCAACTAAGGGATAATCTTCCTTGTTTCAGAAATTCCTGATCTCCTGGGTCAGGGGCTTCTGAGGCCTGGACTTAGCAGTAAAAGCTTTAAGCTAGGAAGGCATTCAGTAATTTCAGATTTTCTGTATCTTTTGTCACCAGAGCACCCACCTCATTCAGCAGTGGCCTGAAGGTATTCATCCCGTCTGATAAGGCATAATTGGCTCAACTACACTGATTTGAGAGGCAGCTGACATGTCTTAGAAGGTGTCATAAACCATTAAAGACCCAAAAAGTGCCCCCAGACTCATTTCGGGGGCCTTTCACATATTTCTGGGGCCTTTCACAAGAGAAGTGCATGTGACCCACAGTGTTGTGACAGACCTATAGTGTCACAATAGACATTGCAAAACTTCCCCTTCTAGGGAAGGAATCTGGGTGTTCCTGTCTGAACCTAAAATATGTATTAACCCATTGAACTTTCTGTTTTGGGGTCTTCCCCAATCCCTGATGGATCAAGACTGTGACCATCACTTCCGCCAACAGTCACCAAAATTGTCTCATTGCTGGATCCGCAGGTGGTGATGTTTTTCTACTCTTATCCTTTCTTTCTCTTTCTTTTTTACCTTATGAATTTTCTTAAATATTACTTTTATGCTTTTCTATTGTTATACTACTGTAGATAATAAACAAAATGGCTGCACACTTGCTTTCTATTGCAACAAAGTTGCTCTAAAATATACCCTCCATATATATATTTATAAACAGTGATTATTCAGTATCATTTCACTCTAATTCACTCCAAAGGATCTATTAACAAGAATCTGAATTACCCTCACCTTCAGGGCTGGATTGTAACAGACAGAAATAAAGAGACAAAAGAAACAAAGGTATCTTCCTGTAAAAAGGAGGCAGGTGCCTATCTCATCTGTAAAAGCAGAAATCTTGCTGCTTGGAAACATGCAGATAAATGAATTACTGAGAATAATTACCTTGCCAGCAGCTGAATTTATTTTGAACTTTGTCAGTTAAAGTGTTATTCATGTCTCAAATAGCATAGTCAATTAAATCAGTTATAAAATATGTAGAAACTGTTAAAATGTTCATTTTGAACATTTTGTGTTAAGTACATTGATTAAAATCAAGGTTTCTATCCCATGAACTCCATTACAAGAGCAGATGTCTTCTATAATTAATTGGGCAATCAAAGTTTCTTTTTCATTGCTTTGAAAATGTTCATATAGTTCTATAGTGCACAGTCAGTAGCATGATCAGTAAACAAAATATTTTTGAAACCTATCTGTGTTCTGCTCTTTCTGACAAAATAAATGGCTGCAGCTGCCCTTAATATGAAGAACGGTGGTGTAATGACCATTCATATCTCTCTTCTTCTCAAAAGAAATTTATCTTGAGAAAATGGTCCAGAACATCTTATATGTCAAGCAAGCTCAAGCTGGATTACTATTACCAATTTGATAAACTATAGAAGATAACAGAGACACAACTTCATTATCTACTATCTGAATGAAAAAGGTGCAACTATGTGATTAGAAGTTGTAACAACAAATATTTGTGGACATTTGATATTGAGAGACATTTTTAGTAAACACTTGACAGCATGTTAAAGCTGCTTTGCTAAGATGGATAAAGACAAAGGCATTCATAAATAAAACAATTTTTGTCCTTAACTATCCTCTAGCTTCTCGTATCCTAGATCTCCTGAGGGACAAACATTTGTAGATGAGTGTTGTCAGATAACCACATTACTCAGAAGAATACATACTTTCTGTAACTTGTACATTCCATGCCTTTGTACAAACTGAAGGATATTCTGATCTGGGCTAACTCTAGAAGACAGAGATGTATGAACAACTTTTGCTTTTGCCGCAGCAATGTCAGGTTAGTATGAAATGGGCTTCTCCCTCTATTGGCAGGTCAGGTGGAGACTAAAGCTGTGGTCCCCTCCCTAATTGTCACTATTTTCAAAGTGGATCTGATCTTCTTGTCAAGCACAAGAGCATTACAACCTACTGATATTTGAAATACAAGTGGAAAAAAGGTTCTTTGTCTGGGGACAAATAAACCCCCATATCACATTCCTCCAAAGACCCAGGGAATGCCTTCTAATCTTGCTGCGCTAAACTCCCCAATCTGAGATGCATTCAGGGACTTAGGATGCCTAAATACAGAAGGATCAGGAAATAGTTATGCAGTTGATCTTTGGCTATCCCTTTCCTGTGCCCATTAACTGGTTTGGCTCCCATTTAGCTTCTAGAAAGCCAGTCTTAATAGGAAAAAATCAAAAGAGAAAAAGAAAATCTATCACTTTCTCTGATAATTGTTTTTCCATTCATTAATCAGTATTGTGTGTGTGTTTTCATATTGGATTTGTCTGGTTTTAACTTCCAGACATTGGCTTTTGCCTGTCTTTTCCCTTATAGCTCACCAAGTACCTTCACAGAGATTTTCTCGTTAGGACATTGTGAAGTCGCTGTCATTAACTTTCTTTTGCATAAACTTGCAATGATTGAATTCTTTTTATCTCCCTCAGGAAGGGATTTTCTCTAGCTTTTGAATACTTTTTTGCACCCTTTATGATTTCTCAGTGATATTTTTGTGTAGCATGAACTCCTATTGCTACTCATTATACTTGTGTTGGTCTTTTCATTACATAAGGAGAAGTGAAAATCACTTAGCTGTTGTTGCTCAGTAATCCCAGTTATATTTCTTCTTTCAAAAGCATTTAATGATGTGTTAAAAGCATATGCTTTTGACAATTTTCAGTACATATTCAGCATTTCATACTGCTTATGTGTAGTTTTGTCTGCAGCTGAAAAAACCACATTCATTGTGCTTGAACTCTGTTTATCACTATTGGAATATTGTCCTGTCATTTGTACTTTTCCCTACTACTATTTATGATACTACCACTCTTGGTTTTACCTGCACAGTTCATATGTAATGAATTTCAGTTAATTCAGTGAAATGCTGACTATACTTTGAATGCAGTAGAATACCTTTGGGTTGTGGTCTTCTGACTCACTTTTAATGAATATTTATCAACAGCTGCCAGGTGCACCTTTCGTAATTTTCTGATGTGTTCTCACAATGCTGTGCAGCACTAACATTTTAGCTGACAAATTGAGTGCTAAACGTCATATTTGAACAAGTTGAAGCATTCAGAATAGATGAGAGAATTTGTTTGTATGAGTTTGTATTTTCAGGAATTCTCAGGCTTTCCTGTTCCCCCAGTGGCATAACCTTCTGAGCCATCCCTGTCTTCCTCTGTTTCTTCCTATAATCCTTTTGGCTGACCCTGGCAGCAGAACCTCACAAAAGTGCTAAGTTAATAATGCTAAAAGCTTGATAAGAGCCGTTCCACCTCTATCAGGCACAAGTGCTCTTCAGTCTTTCTAGTCTGATTATTCATTTATCTATCTATCTATCTATCTATCTATCTATCTATCTATCTATCTATCTATCTATCTATCTATCTATCTATCTATCTATCTATCTATCTATCTATTTATTTATTTATTTATTTTTACATGAAGACATAAAGAAAATAGTCCCTGCTTTCCTTTAGTAAGCTTGTACTAATCATGCTTGCTTTCTTGTAAGACCATGTTAAAGGAGGCAGACCCTCTACTTTTCTTCCTATCTGTCCCTAGGTTGTCCCCAACAGACTTCTATTCATGACTTTCAAAGGCTACTTCTCTTTCTCATTGAAGTGCTTTCTCTTGACTTCTTAATTTTCTCTTTCCGAAGCTGTTTAATCATCCCTCTGATTTCAGTGTCTCACATCATTCCATTTCTGTTCCCTAAGACTTCTCAGTAGGCTAGACATAAGTGCTTCCTCCATCTGGACCTGCAGTAGGTACTGCTCCCGGCATCCATACATTTACTGTTCCTTACAATGAGTCTTTCTTTATTTGCTGTCTAGGAATATAAAATCCCTGCAATGAGTAATGCCTTACTCCCATCAATCTCTACTAATAAATCACCATCAATCTCTACTTATAAATCAGAATTTATTCCTGGTGAGATTGAGGAGATGGGAGAGGACACTGCAGACTGAAGGAATTTGTAGCCAGTGCAATCAGCAATGAATGATCACTGAGCTCCCAGTCACTGCTTTAATACTCTTTCTTACCAATGTGAGATTAATTAGTGTATTAGAGTGGTCTAGGAAGGTTCCAGGAGAGGAAGGACACAGTTTTTGCTATCTTCAGGATGCTGAAGAAGGTGGTTTCGAATGTCTCCTTCCTTCTCTCTCCTTCTTTCTTCACTGCTCTTCAGCTAATTCTTTCCTTCCTTCAGCATGAGAAAGCTGGAATGGGAAAATATGGACGGAGCAGGCTGTTTAGGAAAGTGCGTCAGAAAATGCAAGAACACATAAAAGAATTTCCTGTGTCTGCACATTCTCTCCCCCCCATTTCCTTCTGAAATTTTCTTTACTTGGGGAAATCAGCAACTTCAGTACAAAATTTGATTTGCGTCTGGCTTAAATTGGGGTATTGTACTTCATGGTATTAGAAGAAAATTAGGGTGACTGACATTAGAATCAGGATTTTACTGTGCATCCAAACTTCTGTTTTTCTAGTAAACTGGTTGGAGGAACTTCTTCTGAATTTGTGTATTTGCTTCTCTATTGTATATTTTTGGGATTATTTTCCTTCATGTGTCTGATGTGATATGACTGTTAAGACAACATTTAATTTCATGTGAGTTCTTTGTGACCTTACCTCAGGATACCATTGAACCTAGTTAACTATAATTGAATTAACAAACATATCATTCAAAATAATGTTGTGGAAATAAAGTTTGGTAGTGTTTTTTTTGTTTTGTTTTGTTTTTTTTTTTTTTTTTTTTTTTTTTTTTTTT
>VXAU01002552.1:0-29752 GCA_013399695.1 Formicarius rufipectus
AACAACAACAAACAAACATACCACAAGACAGTAAGGTTACCTAATGTACAAGAAGAAACAGAGGATGGAATAGACAGGTATGGAAAGATAGTGTAATGTTTTAATCTCTTTTGACGTATTCGGCTGACTCTTTTGCTGACTCTGGTTTTCATCAGTGCTCACCCAGGAGAGGAGTTAGATTAGCTATAGTTGTTGCAGTCACAGTAGCAGGCCAAGTATTCTGCAATACAGAAAATATATTACAGGAGCCTCTGCATATGAATAATGGAAAAGCTTTGAGTCGTTCAATGAGGGGAAAAAAGGCAATGCAAATGGATTCTTCTACTTACAGGTTTTAGGGCTCATTTCTATGGATTTCACCCTAAAAAATTGGTTGCATTTAAAAGCCTAATAAAACTTAAAGCTCTGTTACTGCACTGCATCTGCTCTTGGTACAATGGATAATTTTAAAGCATTTAAACTCTGCCTGTCAAGTAAATTACATACCCAAGAAATACAACTGACAAGTACATTGAATTGAATACAGTCTGAGCTGCTTTGAATTTTAACCACTGTGATATGTGGTACATCAGAAACTTTGTAATGAAAAATGTCTATTTCCTGGTGAGATGTTCACAGTCCTTGGTACTTTGGTTCCAATGTGTCCTCTCATTCTGAAATCATTGAAGGAAACACATTGATTCCTTCTCTCCTTTTTTCTTTGGATCTCTTTGCATTCTTTCTTGGCATGTTAGTCTTCATATTGATTTATTTTTTTCATTTTGGAACCTGGAGATGAAAGGGAATCTCACAGGCAAATTAATGGAAAATATTTATTTTAAGAGATCATACTTAAAGGCTATGATTAGGTAGCCCAGCAACAGAATGGATTTGTATCTCTTGTTTCTTGTTTAATCAGACCGTACATAAAGAAACTGATCTGCTTTGGTATAGTACACAGTATGATTCATAAAAAATGGTACTTTGCCATTCAGGTGTTGACAGAAAGCTCAGATGCTGCTTCACAGTAGTTATCAATTTACATCAGAATTTCTCAGGATGCTGAAGTATCATAAATAAATATTTCATGTACAATATTAATTTTGTTGTCAGTCTTACTGTGATATGGAAAACTAGCATGCACAATGAGATGAGTCCTTTCAACAGGTAATAAAAGAGCAAGAAAACAACAAACAGCAAAGGGGTCATTTTGGCTGTGCCTGGGACTTCTGCATATCATTTCACACATTGGTTTGAATACCTAACTTCATTTGGATCTCTCTGCATAATTGCTCTGCATGGTTGGCCAAAAAATCACAATCATAAAGGTGTCATGGCATTCCTGAATGCTGTCTCTGGCTTTTAACTCTAAACTGGTGTACTAAAAGCATGAGCCTGAATAAAATAATCAATTTACAGAGCTTAAAGGCTACAAATACAAATTCTCTTTGATTTTAAAAGGTTACAGAGGTATTGGTACTAAAAAAAACCTGAATGCATATAATGAAGACATGCAACCAAGGCAACAGTAACAAGCAACAATTTGAGCTTAAGCCAAAATGAGCATAAAGTAATCCCATAGGTTGTAGGTAATATCCTGAGCCTGGTGCTACTAGTTTCCTACCCTGTTACAGGAAAGAACACTGTGCTGAAGAACTTGCTTTCTCATTCTTTTACAATAAAAATTAATGATATTTAATCATACCTTTTGAGTTTTTTATAAGCCTTCTGTTCTAAAGTGATCAAAGAAGAGGTGAGGAGTTGGAGTAATTGCCAAGTTTAGTCCTCTATATCTAGATGAAACAACACAAAAAGAACTCAATAATGCGGTAAAATAAAAAAACCAGGCTCCAGGTTGTCCAAACACCCATCTATGAAGATACTTGAAGATATCGAGATACAAAGCTCTACTTGACCTGATGTTTTACTCTTTCTAAACAAAGTATTGCAGAGGAAGGATTTTAAGTATTTTGAGAACTTCTAGGAAATAGAGAAGTTCTTTGTAAGTGATTTATTTTAAACTCATACCAAAGGCATGAGATATGGGAAAGTCAGGCATTCTCTCTTTCAGCCATTTTTTGGATAAGAGCATTGACCTCTCTTGTATCCCAGAACAGCAATAAAGTCACCAGATTCTAATAAGTCAAATTAAGTTTCTCTTCCCAAAACTGTCTATTGGAAAGAGCCACAAGAATGGAAGAACCTGGAGAAAAAACTCAGATTTCTTTTACTGTCAACACATCACTGAAAATTACCTGGATCTTAAAGCCAGGAAATCATGATCACTGCAGCATTTTCAGTTTCAAAAAACTTGGCAATCCAGAAACAGAATTTGCTTTCTCTGGAGACTTCTCAAAGTGACTATTGCTCTTCATCTTTGATCGTCAGCCAGGATGTGGTTGTTGCACTGTCTCTCAATGTCTGTGAGAGCTCACAGACTGCAGAGTAAGGATTGCTTTGAACTAGATCCCTTCAAAAGTCTCCACAGAGTCAAAATGCTTTCTGTTTATTGCTAAATGTAGGTACATCACTTGCTTTCAAAATAGCCATAAGTCTTCTTCTTCTTTGCTTTATCCAT
Organism: Formicarius rufipectus; assembly: GCA_013399695.1. NCBI lineage: Eukaryota > Metazoa > Chordata > Aves > Passeriformes > Formicariidae > Formicarius > Formicarius rufipectus. Next base: position 2,558 of record VXAU01002552.1, read on the forward strand.
CTGCCTTAATCTCTCTGGGATTAGGTCTAAAATTGGTAAGAGTATCAACATGCCATTTTATTTGTACCATGTTTGTTTGGATTTTCTTTGGCATCTTTTCTTTCTACTCAATCTTAGCTGAGTCTAAGAACTGCATGACAAGAACCATGTAGCTAATAAAATATATAATTGCCTCCTATCACTTGTCTGTATCATTTAACAAAATGAAGAATTTTTTCTTCAGATAGGACAACCTTCATATTACATTCAGGAGCCAGAAATTTGACTAAGACAAACATTAATTAAGAAAGATGGCCTTTCTTTTCTCATCACTTCAATTGAATGAAAAGACGATGACTTATTTTCCATCTCTCTCACTCCTCCTAACCATTTTCCTTGCTTTTTCATATAATTAAAAATGTAATATTGGTAATGAAATGGAAAATGAATGGAAAAGTACTCACACCTGTGTTTGTGATAATAAGAAAAGCTCAGTGAAGGTGGGGGCCTCATTATTGATATAATTCAGTTGATTTGTATTAAATAAAATTGCCTTTTTTTCTGCAGCATAACTGCAGTTTTTATTTTTTTTTTTTAAGACATCAAGCTCATTGAGTGTTATCTATACTTACTGCTCTCAAGAAACGGCTAATTAGAGAAGACAGTATGACTCTTTTCTTCAGGCATATATTCTGCTCAGTTAACAGGAATTCTTCCCCAATGAGACTCACCTGTATTAATCTAAGATCCAAGACTGATCCATTTTTGCTAACAACAGGAGGAAGGAATTACATCCACTTGGACCATAATCTGACAGAGGTAAACTGAAAAGCAATATTTAAGGGACAACTTTTTCTTCTTAAAAATACCTCTCTCTTGTTGCATTCTGTGCTATGTAACTCAGCTGTCGTTGCACACTGAGAAAGATAACTATATTAATTTTGTAATGTGGGTTAAATTGTTAAGTGTTGTCAGAAGTCTAAACCATATTAAAAAGCAAAACACTCTAGAGAGTAAAAAATAGGAGTTTTTTAAATGGATTTTTTTTAAACTGATTTTTACTTTTAAGAGTGAATTTAGTGTAGGAGCCAACACTGTTTTTCATAAGAAATTTGAGATGATCACTGCTTTGTTTTGTAAGTGGGCAGTATGAGAACCCGAATCCTGACTTCTTGCTTTAATATTTTTCTAAAGACTGTTATCAACTCTTCAAGACTAGATGTTTTCCAGACAATAAAATCCACAGTTAGTATATGTGTATACAAGGATGTTTTAGCACACAAGGGAAAGAATGTGTGGTTCCAAGGTGCATCATGCTTACACAATGTATGAAAGAGAGTTTAAGATGCAAGGTTTTGGAACATCTTTATCCTTTGGTGAATTTAATTAACAGGTGAAATACTAAAATAGTAGGGAATACATTTATTTCCCTTTATAGCTGTGCTCACTTTCCTTTGCTATCCTTAGGCACTGTCAAAACTGAAAATCTGATGAAAACCTGCTTTTGTGGCTTGTCTTCAGGAAGAGTAGTTATGAATTCTTCATAACTGCTCATTAGCCTGAGCTCTTGAACTCCATTAAAATGCTCCCTTAACATTTTATTAAAAATCAAAGAAAAATTAGAGATTAATGAAAAAAATAGTATGAATTTGAAAACAATATCTTTTGAGCCCAAGGTTTACATTAGAGTAAAGGAGAAAGAGAAGATGGAATACAGTCATAGTGTACCAAGGGAGGATTAACAAAGGAGAAATTAAGGGAGCACAGTATTTGATATGTGAGGAAAAAGAGGTTTGGAAAAAAATGGTAGGTATACAAAGTTATACTGTTTTAGAAAAGTAATGATACAACAGAAACTATGTGGAATCAAGAGAAGAGAGGAGTAATGAACTAAGCTTATAGTAATTTCAGCCTAGTACTGAAGTGCTGTTGCAAGCAGTTTTGCATAGACAGATATTTTGGGATTTTTTTGTTTGTGGGATTTTTCATTCATTTATTTTTTTTTAGTGGAACTATTCTATGGGGGGGTTTTGTGTGTGTGTGTGTTTTTTTTTTTCTTTGAGTTTTAATTCAAGTTGATTTTGGCCCTAGACATGAAATGGTTCAAGCTAATAGTATCTTAAACTTTAATATTATTTTTAGAAACCCTGTGTTTTTGTATATGTATGTGTGCTTGCTTTTCTGCCATAGTACTGAATCCTTGCAAGATTTTTAATTTTAATCCAGAAAAAAGTGAAATGTTTAAGAAACCAAGTAGTGGGCTCTGATATGTGAAGGCTATCTATTTTAGGTCAGATGCTTGAGTAAGAGATAGACTATTTTTAGATTTGGGATTAATGTCTGTATTTGCTTCATGAAGTATCTTGACATACCTGTGGAGTCCTGAGTCTGGACGTTCTCTATTTTTATACTTGCTTTAACTAGGGAATTATTTCAAGATGTATTTTAATCTCCAAATCATATAAGTCCAAGTTTTACTTACAATTAGTTTAAAGTGTAGATTGCAATTCTGAACTAATAATGGAAAGCCAAGTTGCCTAGTTATGATTCCTCCTTACTGCCGATAATCAATAGTCACCATTACAACTTTACAGGGTTCTAATACCAGGGGATGCACTAGTTCATAATCAGTCTATTTTATAAAACATAAAAAAAGAGTTGTTCTAAACACATTTAAATCCTGCCTTTGTCGGTTTATCAGTGCTTTCTGACTCTGTTTATAGATCTGTATCTCCCACAATTCCCCCAGGATTTCTTTTCTTCCTGCTGAAGTATGCCAGATCTCTCAGCCTCTGCTCACGTGGCAACAAGGAGAATTTTCAGTGGTCCTTTTTTGGAAACTTTTGGAATACCTTCACCTCAAGAAATTGGAGATCCTGACCTTGATTTCAGTTTCATCATCAGCTGTGCAACTGCACTTTGGTGTGGTGGTGCTGAAACTAGTGATCTAGGTTTTGGTTGTTTCTTTAGTACTGTGTCCTTGTAGCAATAGCTGTGTAAGAAACACCAGGGACTGTGGCACAAGTAGAAGATGATAGCAATGAAGTTAGGTGGGAGAAGACAAAGGTCAAAGGTTTTCTTGGAGAGAGCTGCCTAGAAAGAAGGAGGTCAGTTTCCAAACAAGGACAGCTTGTATCCTCAGCTCCCATGCAGAACATGAACTCTATCTGTGGACGGCAAAGCAATATGATCCGAATAAAAAGGTTGGTTAAGTCCCAGAAGCATTTCACTGGAATTCATGCCAATATGAAGGCAACATGCCATGCAAGCACAGCTCGAGGCATGACACTTTGGCTGGGGCTAAAGGATATAACAGGGGATGGATAGGAGACCCTCCAACCCCTGGAGATCTGGCTAGAGGGTGAGGAGGTCAAAGAACCCTAATGGGAGCCCTAGAGAACTTCATCCATTGGAGCAATTGGTCACTTCCCTTGTCACACTGAGCATCTCATGGACTGGAAAAAGGGTGCTCTGGAGAATTTCTAGTCAGACTCTGGAGACGAGTTTCTCTCTGCTTCTCTCCTAGGGCTGTTCTCAGCTCTGGTGGCCTTCCCAAGGTCAGGACTGCCATGTGGGTACCAACAGCATTACAGGATAGAACAGGAAGCAGACACAGCAGATAGTGCTGCAGGAAAGCCAGCTCACCTGAAAGACTCCCAGTGGATGACAGTCCAAGTGCCCACAAGAGTGTTTTTACATCCCTTTCCCCAAGGTGCTGAATTTCCCTAGTAATTGCTACTTCTAACTACATAATTACAAAGAATATGGAATAAGAATGTTTTAAAAATTAAAATAGAGAGCCACAACATTTTCCTTCGTATTTGTACATTAATCAGGATACTACTGATTATTTTCATAATAAGTAATATGCCTTTTTGTGTTACTAATCATCTGAGTTCTAACATATTAAACAGAAAGTTGTTGTTGTTGGCTGGACTTCACGAACGAAGATCTTGGGATAAGCCTGTGCAATGAATTTTTTAGGTGAGGCACAGTGTGCGCAGAACTGGCCCCACCCCCTTTACTCCTGAGGTTCATTTTGCCACGGCCGAGCACAGTGAGTTCCTCCAGGATTCGAACCGGCATCCTCAGAGGAGGAGCTGGCTCCAGAGACGGCAGTTTACACCATTCGGCCAACGCCCGCCTCCCATGTCAGATTAACATTAAAGAAAAAAACCAGCAAGCAGAAAAGCACATTTGACTCTATATCAAGGTGCTCATATCATTTGAGTATTACAGTAAGTAAAATGCATATAGAAATGTTGCTTTTTGCAGTCTTATTCCCTGACTGTCCAGGGAAAAAGCATATTGCTCTCCTGAGACTTTGGGAATATAGATGAGAGAACTGGAGAAATAAATGCTATTGCAGCAGAACACTGCATAAGGACTAAAGAAAGGTGGAAAAGTATGACACGGTTTTAAAAATGGATTTAGAAAGCATGATTTCATGCCAGCACCATGATTACTGAGAAGTGTACTGCTAAAAAATTAATTCACTTTTCCAGGCAGGTTTGAAAGAGAGTTATGGATTCGATATTTAGTACTTTGAATTCCTCATACAAAAAGATAAGGTAAGGAAAAGGTGAAAAATATATATATATATATAAAAGGCAAATATGCATTCATTTTTTACACTGATTTAGTGTTGTCTGTACAATTTTTTTATTGTCATCATGACTGTTTACAGCGAAACTTATCTGACCATTTAACAGATCTATTTGTGAAATATTGGATATTTCCTATCATTATATTCTGTGAAAGACTGGAGATCAGAGCTATAACCTCTGTCCTGATAACCCTATTTTTTCTTTGGTTCTCTCCAGTTACATATCTAGTCTATTCTGCAACTGATTGATGATTGTGTTTCATTGCTTGAATAGATAATTAGCTAATGGATGCCTAAGTGCTGTACATTTAGGAACTTATAAATGGTTGAAGAAAGGTTGATTTTGAGTTCACAGCATGATTTCTTTGCTCAATATGAGGTAAACTTCCAAGTAGCATCATAAAATAACTACCTGGTTGCATTTGTCTAGCAGCAGATATTATTTCTTAGTTTGTCACAGTGATTTGATACTAAGATCTGTGTGTACATGTACAAACCAAATGTAGCTCTAGTCCTCTAATATTAAAAAAAATGAGAGATTATATTCAAAAATTGTGGGTAAGTAAATAAATGCTGAAATAGTGGCAATGTGACCACTTACTGGAGTTAAATGTTAACTCCTCTGAAGAAACTCTTTCCCCTGGAACTAGGAGATGGAACTCCAACATTCCACCTTGGACTCCAATGGCTGCTGTGCTCTGGTCTGACTTTGAGGTGATTAGAAGGGGAGCTGGTAGTTCTCCTGCCTGGGCTTGGCAGTGGAGCTGTGACATGGAAGGAATTAAAGCTTTGCTTTAAGTTTTCAGGTCTCAGAGGAAAGTCTAGAAATAAGAGTTCACTCAAGAGCCTGAGCTGTTGATTACTTGCCTTGAAAAATGAACTTCATCTTTTTTTACTTGTTTTAGACTTGGCTGCAAACCAAGTCCTGGGAGAAAGGTTACATCAACAGGCCTGAAACTTTTAAAGGTTCTGTTTTGAAAAACTTACCTCACATTTTAGTTTACCATGCCGTGGGTACTTTAAATTCAACTTGAAGTACTTTATGTTAATTCTTAAGATCTTTCCAATGATGCTGTTTCAGACTTTTATTTGACCAGTTTGAGAGGGCCTAGATACAAAAGTATATGAATTTCAATTAAAAATAAATATGAAAAGGATGGGATCAGAAACTTTAATAAATTACTTACAGATTACTCAGTTGTGATACTGTATCGATTTACTGCTTGTAAACTGAAAACTTCAAGGGGTTTTTTTTGTGCTTAGTTGTAAAAGATGCAACATTATTTCATAGTCTGAAGAGAAGGATTTGTTCTCTTTTTCACTTTGCATAATTTCAGTGAATATAGTAAAACAAAATAGTGTGTAAGTTTAGGTGACCTCTAAACTCTGGTTTCCACTCAAAATCTAGTGTGCAGCATCAAATTCATTAGAAAAATAATAAGTAGTTCGACAGATATAGTTGTTTCAGGATTTTTCCTGCAAAGAATACCTATATTTGATTTATTTTTTTTAAATTAGCTTACTCAGGGTAAGTATTATGTGTTTCTCAATACAATATATTTACAATTGCGCTGATGTTTCAGTAGATTTTCAGCTTTCTTTTCCGATTTTCTGTCTAAATCACTCTCTGCAGATGTAATAAACTGTTAAATAGTGTCTGAAGAGTAACATCTGCCCAGGACCTGTGTTCTTGTTCTATCACAAGTTGTTTTATTGGAAACCTTGCCTGGTCCCTGCAGACAGAGAAAGAGCTGAGGAACTTTTACAAAGATGAAAAGAGGATAGCATATGAGAACAAGAGAGAAATGGAAGAAAGTAGAGATAAGATGGAAAGTAAGTGAGTAAAGAGGTGAGAATAAAAGGAAATTCAAGGTTGTTTGTGGTTTGGTTGTTTTTGTTTTGGTTTTTTTTGTTGTTGTTTTGTTTTTTGTTTTGTTTTGGTTTTTTTGTTGTTGTTTTTGTTTTTTTTTTTTTTTAATTATTTGCCTGGGTTTTGTTTTGGGTGGGTTTTGTTTGGTTGGTTAGTTGGTTTTGTTTTGTTGCTTACAAACCACACCTACATAGCCAGGGTTTTTTTTATAGTGGATTTAGGATGTTAAATATCTTTTCCAGGAGGTATAATTGGGTCTTCTATGCAGCTTGAATCTGTTCAGTCTGAAGGTTCTCAGAACTATAGCACATTCCTGGAAACCATAGACACAGGAATGGAAATATAATGTAAACACCTGTTTCTAAACCAAATATCATTCAGAATACAGAATTCCTATAAAAAATCACCACAAATATTTTGATTATGAAAAAATGATTCATTTGACTACTGCAGTCAGGGGATGGCTCTCCATGTCACAATAAAAGTCTGGACTAGTGATGAATGATGCTTTGGCCAGCAGGTGTAAAGAAATGTCTATAAAAAAGTGAGAAAAAAAGTAATAATTGCCCAGCCTCCAGATATTCAGCTTTGGGGACTTTCAATAAACATATTCATATTTGTGCATTTGAAACCCTTAGTACATTTATCATCTTCATTTTTCTTATAATTTAGACAGTAACTTTCTAAAGCCAACTGATTTTCTATGACTGATTTATTTTCAATGCACTTTTAATATATGTAAACTGTCAAGCATAAGATCCCCTCTTCAGAGGAATTCTTAAGCCAGAAGAAAGAATATTACAGAAATTAGTATGTATTTTAATGCTCTTTATGAATTTTAATTTTTAATGTGTAACTGAATATTTTTCTATTTCATTATAAGAAGCCCATTACCATAATTCTACATGATGTTATACAATTAATGAAACCAAATTAGCTGCTTCTAATATTTAAAAATATCCTGAAACCAAGAGATATTGTTAATATAGGCTACCTTGATTTAAGCTGTCAGTCAAGCTAAAAGTCTTTATTGCTAAACTATTTGAAAGGAATGATGGACTAACTCTGAGTTTTGTCTCCATGTTTAAGATTTCTTTCTGCTTGGAAGTGCTATATTAGGTGTTTACTTTTCAGATATCCTGTTTGTGTGCAGCTGTAGCATATGAAGTATGAAGGAAATTCCAGATGGGTCTAGAAAGACAAAGGAGCTTTTAGAGACATTCACATAGAAAAGAATAGCAATACAGACCTTCACTTGTGCTAGATGTAGAAATACATGACTTTGACAACAGCATTTTGTTTAGGGTGGCTTTCATCTAATTTTCTCTCTATTAACCAATTCTGTAAAAGACATCTAAACTCTATTTCTATGTTGCTTTCTTAATCTATTATTTCACTAAAAAAAAAATAATTAATTATTGGTCTAATGGTAGAGGTTCTGATTGATAGTTTTCAATCCTTCCTCAAAAGGAAAAGTGAAATGAAAGTCTTTTTGGTTCATCACTTTTATTCTCCTGAGAACTAGCATTTTAGTGATGGCTGAAAGATTAGTGGAAAACAGCTCTGTGAAAACTTTGTAACTCTATTGTTAGCAGTATTTCATGTGTTCAGGAAATATTTGCAGTGGAGGTTTTTTTTTTAGTTATTATCTTTTTCTCTCTTAGTAGAATAGTTCATTTCAAAACCTGAAAGGAACACAGAGGGAAGGGGAACACTGACTTGGACAGAATTTTTTTTAAAAAGTAGTTAGTCTTTATTTTTAGTTTTATTTCACTTCAGATGAAGTGTTTGTGTATACTTATACCACCTTTTTACAGTAACTAGATTTAACCATGTTGCAACAAGATGGTATCCGTTTATGTCTGTTAGTGTGAATATGATTCTTTTTACAATTGGTCTCTTATTTGGAAGAAATAAAAGTTCAGTAAAATACCATTCCAGACTTTGAGGGAAGGTTGAAGGAGAGTTTAAATGACACTGAAATCACTCAAAGGAAAAAGGGAATATTCCTAAATCCACCCGTGACAGCAGAATTGCTAAGCTAAACTAGATGTGATCCATGGGGCTTAAATACAGGAGCAGACAATCCCTTTCTGAGCATCATAGTCCGTCTCATAGTGCTCTGGGACTTAGGTTTTCAATCCTGCATGAGAAGAGAGATGATGAAGGAAGAAACTGTGTCACTGTAAAAGAAAACAAACAAATAGACAAAACAGAAACCAAACCCAAACACTACCACACTCCCACTTCACAAAGAAAAAAATAAACCAAACAAAACTAAAGCAGTGAAACACAAACCCCCAACAGTCAAAACAGTGTTTCAGTCCAGGTTCAGCATATTTTTTTTGCCTTAATTTTTTTCTTGTTTCATTTGTTCGATATTTTTTTTTCTCTCTTCTCAAAGTTTTGAACAAGCACTGACAATGGAATATCTTAGGATTCTATCTATTGCTTACTTAAACTGCTGCTAGTATTTCATAAAGTATATACATTTCTTCCAAAAAAGGCACTTTATGGTGCTATGCTCTTGAATCAACTCTCTTTTCCCCCTAAATATCTGGTAGATAAATGTGCTGTGCTCAAAAATGCTAGGAAAATTTCCATTTGTTTTTCCTGAAGTGAATGTGCAGGTGTTGCCCTGAGGGGTCTAATCTTTGTGGTTGACTTGTACAGTGGAAAAGAGAGGCAGAAAGTTGTGACTCTGCTGCTAAAAGAAAATAATTCATTACTGTGAAATATAACTTCTTTTAAGACAACACTGGATTTTTGTTACCATTACATCTCGAAAATTAGGAAGAAGTGAAATGATAGGTAGGGTCTGAGCTATAAACAACTAAGATGAACAAAAATGTTTAGAAGAGCAAAATGAAGAAAACATAAATGGTAAGGCTTGGGATCTTTTCATATTCTCAGCAAAAGTTAGTAGTAAATCCTTGGAAATAAAAGACAATGATACTGCTTGTCTGCTTACAGCATTGCAAAGTAGTTCTTTGCTATTGACCTGAATGAAAACTCCTGGTAGTACATTTGTACAAGAAGAAAGGATGAGGGTTGTGAAGAGGTAAGTGTTGGAACTGACTGAACTGAATAGATTTGTGTTGTTGAGACATGGCTTAATGCAACGTGAAGTGCAGGCACCTGATCACTGCCGGGAAGGAATTATTACAAGACAGTGAAAATAAACCTAGTTTTTTCCAGTTTTTTTTTTTATTTAAGAGACCATTATGTAGCTTGCTCTATATTAGATGATGTGAAGCTGTTCTGCGTGGTGGAAGAAATGGGAACAGTAGTTCATAGATAAACCAGCAGAGCTTACTTTGTTTCCCATAGACTATCAGATGGTAACCATTTCAGAACACTTCTGATTGTGAGTACTTCTCTGTCACACTGTAGGAATACTGTGCTTCATTTTTCTTGCAAGGATTTGGCCATTAGTTCATCTGGCTTGTTGCCTCAGCTGCATCAGATCTGAAGTTTGCACATGTTCTGCAGCTGACAGATTCATAAAAGATTATTAAATTGAACATGCGTGACAGAAGACACTAACAAGTGGTCCATTAGTTAATTATTTTCATGCTTGCAGTAAGCTATTCTTAGACTATATAAATAAGTTAAAAGAGAAAGTAGTAATGCAAGGAGAGATAAGACACACTTGAGAAGAGAAGGGGAGGAGAACCTACTGCTAATTAATAGTCACATAAACAGAAGTTTGATTGCAATTCTTTGTTGGTTTGTACTGTGACTCAAAAAGCAAACTAACAGACAAGAACCAATAAAAAACAAAAAAAAACCCTGGTTTCAAGGAAGTAGATTGTATCCCCAAACAATTCTGTTTTAGCTTAGGCAAATTTAAAAAACAAACAAACAAACAGAGCTATTTGAAAAGTGACTGATAATGGAATTTTGCATGGCTCAATGTTATGCAAAGAAATATTTCTTTTTTCTGGTAAAAACAATACACAAAACTATATAAAGTTCTGTCATATTTAATTTTACACAGTAAAAAGAGAATAAATAATTAGGCTTATTGAGTATTTATTTGCAGTTTTTTCCAGAAGGAAAAATAAAAAATAAAAGTGAAATTCTATTTCGTTTCTACTGTAAGACCATATCATAGACTGTTGACAAAATAGTAATATCTAAATCTGAGTTTGTTACTAGAAAATAAAAGTGCCTAGATTATATTGTTACTAGGTAGTACAGGTGTTGTGGTTTTATTTGTGATTAGGGTAAGAACTGAGAAAATGCACCATTCTGGTATATGTGTGGGATTTTTGCTGGTTTTTAAACTGAAGGTCTTTGCTACTGTGGTGCTTTCTTGCCTCTTGACAATGCTGCAAGCTGCCAATAAGGGTACTGTTGTCCTCAAGGCAGCAAACAGAAGAAAGGAGTAAGTACGCTGCAGATTTACTGTACAAAATTAGATTATTTTTTTTTTTTTTGGTAATATAGTGTAATTGGACAGTACTTAGACCTCAAATGATCTGTGCAGAGAGTACGTGTCCCCCCAGGATGAGGTAAAGAAGCAAGACGGACTAAAGTGGTAAGAGCACTGGAATGCAATGCCAAGGAGTTTAATATAAAATGCAGATTTACCATAAAATGATCTGTGCATGAACAGTATATAGCTGCAGAATTTAAGGGTTGCTTGGTACATTTCTAAAGGACACTGAGGTATGTATTGGTCTGTTAAAATTAGGTAAGCTTATTTAGGTCATGCTTGCGCACTTCAAATACGGCAGGATGCTTTAATGGATTGTGTCTTTTCTTGAAGCAGGACTTATGCAGGTGTTAGTCGTACTAACAGGTTATTGTGATGTGACTTGTTCTGTACAATGCATTTATCCCTTTCCTACAAGGCTCATTTGGGACTACATTAATTCTACTTTAGAACTTTTGAGCACAGCAATAACCAAAGGAAGTTTCAGAGGCTGTCATTGAGGAAGTTTCAGAGGCTGTCATTGAGGAAGTTTCTGGTGTGTTCACCAAATGGAAGACAAATTGAAAAGTAACATTGCAATGTCAGATGAGGTGGCATGAAATGGATCTGTACCTATATGACTTCATTCTTAGGAAGTGAACAATGAAAGAATACATCTATTTTTCTCTTAAAATACTTGTAGTATTACTTTGTCCTTTAGTGAGGCAATGTGTTTGTGTTTTAACTTCCCTGTCAGGTGTGAGCTGGAGAACAGAATTTTTTAATCCATTGGAGTTGAAGAAAATTCTGATTGCACGTCAATGTATTTTGCTGCTTTTTGTTTTTAATTGACTTCATTTAAAAAAAAAAGAAAATCTAAAAATGATTTTTAAGAATTCTATTGAGATCTAATAAGAATAAAAATAAACTCAAACCTTAGTGAAAGCAGTGTGCTCTGTATTAATATTTTTTTCTCAGATAGGGATATAGTCATCAGTTTTATAGAGATGTGACCTGAATCTTTAACCTGCAGAAGGCATTTGTTTGTACAAAATTACATTTGAACAGAAAAGTGTGTCTGCATTCAAATAAAACTAGATATTCTAATCAAATTCTGCAAATCCCATGAAAATTCTGCATTATTTACTTTGTGGCTTACAACCATTTGTATAAATTAGAGAATTTAAGTTTTATTCTATGTGAAATTGTGCAGTATTAAGTTTCCCCTGTCAGGGTGCCTCAGTTCTTTCTGTGCAGCAGCTTTGTAAGATTCAGTGGGGTGAATGCTAATCGTAAGTATTAGTTTTGAATTAAAAAGAATTTCAGCAAAGTCTTTATTCTACAGTATGTTGGATAAATAGATTCCATCACTGTTGCATAAACAGGCAAGCCAAACTCAGCTTAGTTATACTGACACAAGTTCATGCAACCCATAGAGAACCATGTTGCCCATGTGGGCTTGGGAACCTAACATCAAAGCTACTTGAACTTAAATGAATATAGAAAATAAATGTACAGTCAAATATACATATATATGTAGAAATGTAAGACTCTCAGGAATAAATAAAATAACTTTTTCAACAGATAGCCTTGAAAATTACTAGCCTTTTTATCCCTTGAAATTTGCTGCACGATGAACGTTTCTCATATTGCTTCTAGCTTCTGAATTTCTTTGTATGAAAATGGAAGTACTGAAAGCTCTTGCTCTGTTTTAGAAATTGCTGTGGAAGAATGGATTAATTAGTGAGTTGCACAGGAGTATGCATATGTGCAATACAGCACTAAAATGAACATAGTACCAAGCACAACTTGAGATGGGAAAAAGGGAGAGCGTTATCTTCTTGGAATGAATGACCGGCGAAAGAAAGAAAGAGGAAGATGGATGACTTCTTTGAGTCTAGATGCTGCTATCAGAAGATTTATCCCATTCTTGGTTACACTATTCATCAATGTCAAGCTGGTGACTAGTGGTGCTTATTGCTAATACTTATTGATCAGTGGAACTGACAAGAGATTTATAACTGGACATGATTGAATGGCTCCAGACAAATAAAAATATCAGACCTCTCCTTCTCCCATGTCTTCTACTCCAGAAGTCATCTTTGTATTCTGCAGTAAGTCTGATGGAATGGTAAACCCAACCAAGGTTTTTCACAAGATAGCCATTTTAAACTAAACAAAATTATATAAATGAAATTGTTATATGCCTAATATATTCACAATTGTTTTTTTCCTAGTAATGAGACACTTTAACGCTCCCCATAAATAATTTTTAAAAAAAAATTCAGTGATTCCTTCAAAACCTTCTTTTTGGGCAGGGTTGCTTACACTAACGTGTAGAAAAATCACATTGCCACAAACTCCAATGTATAGTAATGTTGTCTACTTTGGTGCTGTGTTTTCACAAACACACACACTCACTCCAAAGTGAGAAGAAAACAAAAAGATATTCCATAGACATATGACCCAGAATTATAATTCAGGTAGATGTGATCGTTTCCTTCCTGTCAATGGACAGAAAACAAGCTGTATCTGCAATGGTAAAAACTGTTTGCAAACATACAGACAATGGTTCTCAAACATGTAGAAAACAGTGCAATTTCAACACTGAATCTGGGAGTACTGTTTTTTAGTTTGTGATGTGAAGTAGCATGGATATAATAGGTAAGAGTTTGTAGACTTCCATTGGGATGTTAATTTCTGATGTTGTTGATAACTTTCTGTGCTTTCTCAAGACCTATCTAAGTCTATTCAGGCTAAGCAGCCACTTTGTAGTGTTCACATGGACTTTTGAATATCTCTTGTGAAAAGGCTCTAAATTAGTTGTCCACCTATGTGTTTACAAGTAGGTTAAGTTGTTCCCTCCAAAGTGCATTCCCTTGTACCTGTTTAGGGTAGCTTCATCTGTCATTCTGTTGGCACAATATATAAAACTAACCTCTTAAGGACTTTTGAACACAAGTTCTAAAGGAAGAGCACATCCCCATTTCCCTCGGAGAAAGAAAGCATACCAGTAGTAGTTTAACACATTTTGTGCTTCTCAAAATTTTCCTGATTCTCTAACAGGATTTCGCCTTTTCAAACTATCCAATCTTTCCGTTACTAAGCTGTTTACTGTAATATCAAACAAGTTCCAAACACTGCATGTGTGCCTTGCCTTTTTATTTATTTTTTGTAAAAGTGTTATGTACTGCTGTTCATATCCCCTTCAGTCTGCCTCCAGTAACAGAAATCTTGTTCCAGCAACTTCACAGCTCGTGAGTCTAATATGAACTGCAAGAACAAACTATAATTCTAAATCTGGTACCTCTGCCTTGAATTTACAGATTATTTTTCTGTACTCGGTGAACATATTAATTTTTATTAGTTGTTTTATCAAAAAATCTTTTAGCTATGTCTTTAAGGCAAGACTGAAATTAAGATTAAAGTCTATTCTCTATGTTCAAGCACCTACCATACTTTGATGTGTACTGGGTATGTCAGTTCCCATTATACCTGTCCCCCAGTGCTTCCTATTTCAGGATGAGCTTTCCGTAGGCTCTCTGATCTTCCAGTTACATACAGATGTCTTGACTTCACCTATGCATCTCAAATTCTATGAGAACACTATATTTATGCAACTAATGGTCTTGTTTTGTCCAGAATTGGCCTTGTAGGATTTTAGGAACCTTCTTAAGGTCTGGGAAAAACTCCACAAACTGCTGCCTTGGGTCTTTCAGTGTTGTTCAAACACTCAGTATTCACCATAAGAATGTAGGAAACTGTAAACTAATGTATGATGGATTATAAAATCCATTAAAAAAATATTAGAATGGTTAAAAAAAAAGCTGTAAAATTCTTATGGCTGGCTTTAGAAAAATAAATTTTTTTGGTATAGTAGACATGGTTAATGTGGAAGGTAAGCTAACCTTAGCATGCAGTAGTTCACAATTTCAGGGTCATCGGTTTTCCAGTGAGTCAGAGAATAGCTGAATTGAAAGGACCTTTGGAGCTCATCTACTCTAACCCATCTGTTAAAGCAGGTTCACCTATAGCAGGTTGCACAGGATTGAATCCAGGAAGGTTTTGAGTATCTCCAGGAGAAAAATACTCCACAACCTCTCTGGGAAAACTGTTCCAAAGATCAATCACCCTCCTATTTTAATCCTCAGATTCAGATGGAACTTCCTGTGTTGTGTTTTGTGCTGGTTTCCCCTTGTCCTGTCACTGGGCACCATTGAAAAGAGTCTTGTCCCATCCTCTTGATATCCACCCTTAAGATATTTTTATGCATTGATAAGATCCCCTTTCATTCATCTCTTTGCCAGGCTAAACAGCCCTCTCAGCGTTTCCTTATGAAGGAGCTGATGCCCTCATGAACTTTTTAACCATTCACTGGACCCCCTCCAGGAACTCCAGGTCTCTCTTGTATGGAGGAGCCCAGAATGGGACACAGCACTCCAGATGTGGCCTCACTAGGACTGAGTAGGATCACCTCTCTCAACCTACTGTCAATGCTCTTCCTAATGCACCCCAGGATATCTTTGACCTTCTAAGCCACAGGAACACACTGCAGCTTGTTGTCTGCCAGGACTCCTAGGTCCTTCCCACAGAGCTGCTCTCTCCAGAAGGTTAGTCCCCAGCCTGTCCTGGTGCATGGGGTTATTCCTCTCCAAGTGCAGGACCCTACCTTTGCCCTTGTAGATATTTATTAGGTTCCTCTCTGTCCATGTCTCCAGCCTGTCTGGGTCTCACTGAATGGCAGCTCAGCTTTCAGGTGTATCAGCCACTCCTCTCAGCCTTGTATCATCAACAAACTTGCTGAAGATACACATTATCATTTAAAATATCATAATTTACATATTATCTCTTAATATATCGTAACTCAGCTATGTTTCATTGATTTCTTAATTGCAGAATGAGAAAAAATGTTTTTTTTCAGCCACAATGGGCCTTTGTTCCAGTTTCTCCTTCTTCTCTAATGAAGAAATTAGTATTTTAGCCAGAGATTTGCAGAATACTTGAAAGCTTTGTTCCCTTGTCATTTGCTTAATAGGTGGCAGAATTGCACTCTTGGTGTTCTATTGACATCAAATATTGTTGCTTTCTGTTTCATGTCCTAATGAAAGTGTTGGCTATTGAGTCACCAAAATCGAATGGACCAAATTATTTGAGGAGTCAGAAGGAAGGGGATGAAGGACTTGAACAAAGAATTGACAGTGCTGTGAGCTAGTGATGAATAAATATTAATTGAATATGTGCTGTTCTCTGAAGTCTGACAGCTCTTCTGAAAAAAAAAAAAAGTTACTTGTAAAAAATAAATAAACTGATCTAAATTATTATATGAATAGCCACTCCACATTGAGAATAATTAATTAGGGAATGAGGACAAAACCATGAGTTACCAATGAGTTCTTTAAGAAGGTTTGAACTTGGGGTTTGGTTCATACTACTCTATAGCATGACCAGTTTTGGGCAATAAATTAAGTTGCAACAAAATAGTTGTTGGAAAAAGTAATTTTAGACTGCTGGTGCCTATTTTCTCATTTTTCTCACACCTGCCATCAGACTCTATTCAAACATAAATCAGCATCAATCTTGGGTGGATTCTTTCTGGATTAAATGGAAGCAATAGATTTCTGTACTTCACAGGTGTTCTCTTGTATTTCTCAGTACATCCAGATTCTTGTGCTGAACTTACACTTCAGTGTAGTTTGGTCTCTCAGCTGGCGAACACAGAACCTAAAGTTCACATTGCGATATTACTAGCTGAGGATCTAAGTGAAAAGATTTTGTTTGTTTGTTTTTGCTTATTTTTTTAATCTTTGCCATTCTGAGATCGGTTTTGTGTTCTGCTTAAGGCAACATGAATTCAACATGTAAGACAGGCAACTAGGATATGGCATAGTGTGTTCTAGATAAGCTTGCAATAACAATACCTCTGGCAGATGTAGAAGTGAGGCTCTGTCAACTCACATAGAAGAAGAACTGAGTGAAATGGAAAAGAACATATGTGATTTGACAGTACTAAAAATCCTAAAGGTTTCCTAGTCTCTGTGGCATCAGCTCTTGGGTTTTTTCTTTTTGTCATCATTTTATTTGTTTAAAAGATTTTGATTTTTTTTTCCTAATATAATTCTTGTTTCCAAAGAGGTTTTAGATTGTGAGAGCAGAGCACCTTGACCCACTTTGGGAGGAAAGGGTCACAGTAACAGTCATTACTTTTAAATTTATACAACAATAGTGATAGTGACTTCTGAGCATATTTCATTCTATACCAGAGTACTACTGAACTAATAAAAGACTCAGCAGTAAGAGAATAATGTGACAGAATAATAAAATCGGTGCCACAGACCCATTGCCTTCTGTATGGCTAGGATCTCTATCAGAGTAAACAATTAGGAGTTTTTTTTGTTTTATTACTCTTTATAAGGAACTTCCAGATAAGTCTTCAAAACCTACTACAACTTTCTTATGTGCTTTAAGAATACTGTCTTTCATAGAAATATTTGCCACAGGAGAAGGCTTAAGTCTCTGGCAGTTACTTAGAGTCTTTTAGACTGTTGTGCAACAAAACAAGAACAGTATTCATGCTTTTCATAGCTGAAGTCTGTATATATCAGCTAAATTATATTATGTATATACCTGTTAATGTTTCTGAGTGTGAAGAATGTGAACAGGGGTGGTTTTAGACATCTTTACAAGGAATAACTCTATTCTTCTGTGTTTACAGGGTCCATAGAGGAGCTGTAACTCTGCCTTATCTTACCTGCAGGGTCAGATGCAGTTAATGTTCCTGAAGTGAGCTTACTCACAGCATCACTTCTGGATGCAAAAGCTGTAGGACTCTTCTGTCTCTGGAGTCTGCTTTGAAAGAAATCAAGAGATGTCTGCTTTAATGTTTTTTTTTCTTTCTACATGTTAGTCCCTAGATGGAGGAGTGAGGGGAGAGGATGTGTGGAGTACTTGCTTCTACAACCAGAGAAGTTTAGCTTCCTGTACTTAGTTTTACCAGAGGCCATTCCAGACTCTGTATTGCAGCACTTTGTCATTCAGACTTAGATTTTAGGCCCCTACCTTAAGAGTTAAAAGGATTTAAGCATGCTCAGTTACACAGCCAGCTGCACATTCAGATCCCAAGTAAACAGAGACAAAATGTGCTTTATAATTTGCCAGTTTTGTTTAGATTACACTTCTTATGGTTAAATAGATGCTTACCTGTTCATACAAATACCTTTTCTGAGGACTGTCGAAACAAAAATTAGAAGGCAACAGTACTTAGTTTGTTTATAAACCTGTTATTAAAGTGTTCTTACTTTGATGATAAGTATCTGCATTTTGTGTAGTAAGCATTCTCTAAAGAAAAGTTGGTCTCCCAAATACTCACAGAAAATATATCTGCTTAGCATAACTTCAGAAGATACAAATTACCATCTGATGTCACCATTTCACATGAATTGATGAGTGTTTTGGTCAGCACTCCCTGTGACATAGTTTTGGTTCAGCCAAAAATTTGCAGGAAGGTGAAGCTCCGCAGACTTAGTATTGGTAGAAATGCCTGTTTGTTTAGTGGGAAAGTTTGTGGATGTATGAAAATAGCCTATGGGCTTTAAAGGCAAAAACACTCAGACTATGACTTGCTTCCAAGAAAACAGAGGGTTTCTACTGTATCCTGATGCTATACATGAAGGGCCAACCACTGAGTTGGATGAGAAGCTGAATCCTCAAAGTTAAAATGTGTCAGGATTTTAATGCGTTATTTTACAGATTTTCATTTAGTTACATAAGCTGAATAAGTTTTCCTAAGTCTCTCACATTTTAAGTAGCATTTAGAAGTTACTGGATATTTTCTCACACGTTCCTGAAATTCTGTTAGACACACATTACCAAAGACACACTGTTTTGAAGAACACCTTGCAAGAACCCCAGCTGAGACCATAATATAACTTGGGCAGTAAACTCAGAACCTCAGAGGGGCTTTAAGGGGCAGTTCAGAGGAGTTCTGAGGGTGGGCACTGCGGAAAATTGGTATTGTGGGTTGGATATAGTCATCAAATATGTTAATTACTGAAAGTTAAATAAACATTTGAGTGATGCACATGTGTAATTTTGTTGCGCTTCTATTAAAAGGGCTATGCTATCTATCTATCTCCACTAATACTGTTTTGAAAGCCTTTTGTAAGACTAGGCATCAGTACTTGCAGGTATACACAGGGGTGAGGACTGAAAGATAATCTAATTTTGTCATTAATTACCTATCAGAGGCCATGTATATGGGAACTGCTTGGTGAGAGCATGGTGCTAATAATGACAAGGTTATGGATTTGATCCCTGGATGGGCCATTCTCTTCAGAACTGGTCTTGATGATCCTTATAGGTCCCTTTCAACTGTTCTAATATTCTGTGGCTCTACTTATTTTGTCATTGCTAAATCATGTATTTGATTTACCACAGTCTGTTTTGTTCACTAAAATAGCATGTTTTGTATTTGATTAGTATTAAATAATTGGGCTATTAAGGGCATTTTATAGACTTAATATTGAATCTTTGCTTATTTCTTCCTTTTGCTGAGGTAAATTATACTCTGAAGACTACCTATCAGTGTGCAATAGGTAAAAGACTTAATTATCTCTTGGCTACATGGCTTTTTGGTCCTCCTTTAAAATAGACAATTCTCACCTTAGAGTGTCTCTCCGTTGTGACACAAAATCCCAGATTATCAAATAGGTAAAGAATTAAATAAAAACAAAACAGAACACTTGTTTCTGGGAGACAAATTAAATAAAACAAGACCAATTAACTTGCTGCTCTGATGATCTACATGCTGGCATAAAAGGAGGGAAACTAAGTATGTGGTCATTTCCTTAAAACTGACTCTCAGTTATTCTGCTTCACAGAAATTCAGGTCCAAATGTCTAAAGAGAGGGTTAGCTAAGAAATGAGATGTAGATGAACTTGGCTTACAGCCATTAGTGATATGACAAAATTCCCTTTGGAGGAATTCTTCCCCTTGAAACAATTGTAAAATCACTGCAAAGAAAATTGTCTTCTCAAATAAAGTTATGGGGAAAAAAGCATTTATAGTTTTTGAGTACTGAGTTATATGAAGATAATTCCATCCTGTTCATAGCTGAAGATGTTACCCTTTCGCTCTGCACTGGACTGGGCAATAACTTATTTTGTCCAACCAAACAGGAAGTTAGAACTTCAGCCCAGTTCAAATCTTAAGTTGATGAAGTAATAGGCTCCTTGGGGATTTTTTCAGGATGTTACTGAGAGGAATAGGTAAGGGGAGAGGGAGAAATATATTTTAAAGACCTGCTTTTTCTGTACTGACCTTCCTAGTTATTTTTCAAACAATGTTTATGGGTTTTTTTAGATGCAAGGTGTTCTGTAGTAAAGTTGAGTTCTTAATCACTGAAAAAATTTGGGTGGTCACTATAATGAAAGTGTCTTGTTTGAGGCACCTTAAATTTCTGGCCAGATTGGGATCTTTTCCCTAGATATGTTATTAATTTAATTGATGATCCTGCACAGCTTTTCAGTACCACAAAGTGTGAAATGGATTTTAGTCAACCGAAGACTTTCTGCTTCAGACTTCATTGCATATTCTGATGGAGCCCAGCCTTTGTGACCTGGACTTTCTACGTCAGGTTCACAAACAGTCTTGTTTTAATGTTTTTTGTTCATGGACAAAAGAAATTTGGACCTTTGTTGGTTGTCCCTCAACCAAAGCTCTTCTGAAGTTTCTGAATTCCAACCTTGTCTGTTTCTGTCAAAGACCTCAGACGCATTCATAAGAGACTGAAGTGTAAAAACATGTTCAAGTTGGAATTTTATATAAACTGAAATCTAATGGTGATAGCGTGCAATATATGTAAAAACACATCCATTAAAATGAAGGGAGAATAATGTTGTCTGGAAAATACAGGTTATGCATAGGCTGCTTTGTAATACATTACAAATGGAATTCATGTGCTCCCTAGATTAGCATTGAGAAGAAACTTCAGTCCTGAGTGGACAAAAGCTACTCTCACTATAAACAACATTCTGCATTATAACTATTTATGATTGTCACTATGTGGAACAGTGTTGATATAAAAACAGTTCACACCAATAGCACATTTTTCAGTGATACTTTTATGTAGGCATAAATATTTATTACATAAATCTTATTTTGTATCTACATAAAAATATACACACCAAATCTACAGATATAAACATCTGTGCAAATACTAAATACAGTTTATCAAATGAAATCATACCAATAGCTAAGACATCTGTTTTCAGCTCATTGACTATAATGACATACAAACCTTGAATAGCAATATGCAGTATCTTCAAGACTGTAATGCCAAATTGTATTGTGCCTTATAAAAGATTTCCTCTCTTCCCTTTACTCTCTATACCTTTTTATACAAAGTATTTGTACTATATTTTACATTATGGACAGTACTTAGAAGCATAACACACTTTATCAGCAGAAGACAAAAGAAAATGGCTCAAAAGTTTGTCCAATTAGTGAATTTTACTGGTTAAGGCAAATAGTGGGGACTAACAGATAAACGTATGGGATATTTTCAGCTTAATATATGTATGCATGGAAAACAAATTGACTTGACTCATTAGAAATCTGAATAAACATATTAAACAATGACCCTCCGAAATAGTACAAAAAGAGAGCTAGCAGTCTTTAAACACAATAAAGTATTAAATTTTCATACATTAAATAATAAAGTATTCAAGTTTCCTTATCTGCAGTTAAACACTTTGGTGTGGAATTGCATATAACTTTATATTTGTGTACTGAGAAAAGAGTTGTACTCTACTTCTTAAACTAAGTAAAGAAAATGTTAATCTCTTTTTTTGACATAAAAAAAATAATGGTATGTGCCATACACATCCAGATTTCTCTATTGCTAATGTTTTCAGCATGCTTATGGATATTTGTCAATAAGCAAGACTTTACATTTATAGTGGAAATTCAATCTACTGTTAAAAACCCTCATATTTAAGGAAAGTGGTTTAAATATTTTTCAGAGGATAAGTAGAGACTTAGAGCTTAATGATAAAAATTTAAATATTCCAATCAAAAGTATGTTGCTTATGTAGCCAGAACTCAAACAAGAATATGAGTTTAAAGCCCAGGGGTTTTTGAATGAACAGTGTAATGTGTCAGTCCAGCATCAAGGCCTATTTTTACTGGACACGAAATATGATGTATGTAAAGTGTTCTTAAAGTATCCAAAAGGAAAAACACATAAAGCCTGTATGATAACCTGTTCCTAGACTTTTCCAAGAGATCATGACAGCAAGGGATGTATGAATCATAATGAAAACATTCTAGGATATATATATATATATATGTATATGCATAGACTGTATATACTTAATCTACCGAAAGAACTTTTGAATCATCAACTTTTTAAATGCCAGGAGTCCACAGGAAAAAGAGGACAGCTATGACTTGCTTGTCTTATGTTCATGCTGAGGCTTTCCAGTGTTTGGCAATTTGAACAGTTAAAGTTCTTCTTTTAAAACTCTATTTAGTTAAGTAAGTTATTTTATCAATATCAAGCAGTTAGATAAAGACCTATTATGCTTTAAACTAGTGCAACAGGGTACATGCTATCCAAAGTAACCAAAACAGACTCTTGTGAAGTCATGGGAAATTGTCTGCCCTTTCATATCTTTGAAAGCAACTTTCTACATGGAGAAAGAAGTCTAAGAAAGAATCAAGATATTAATTTTGCATAGATACACAGTTACCTGGCAAAAAAATAAAAAGGCATAATTCTGCTGTATTTAATGAATTTTTACATTTCAACTTCACAGTAATGGGAGAAAGATAAATCAGAAATCAGCATTCTTCATATTTTACAACTGTCTTCTTTATTTGACTGGAAGCAAGTATTTCTTCATGTGAAACTCGAGCATGGGTTTTTTAATGATTAGCTGACTTTGAAATTCAGTCTTCAATCATGCTCACATTTAAATAATGTTAAGTGAGAGGAATAAACTTGATAATTTGCAGTATGCCTGGTTTCAACCTAAATTAAAAATTAGTAACTAAATGATAAATTTAATTTAGTTTGTTTTCTATTTGTCAGCTACCATTCTTCCCAAATCTGTATTACTAAAATCAGTAATGGTTGTTTTGGTTGTTTGGTTGTTGTTTTAAAATGCAAGACAATCCTATTTTTCCCCCTTGAGGAAATTTCCCTGGTATTTTGTGGGATTCTGGATGATAGTTCTAGGTGGGTAAGGCCCGTTGCTATTCTAGCCAACAGTGTTACATTGCCAAAAAACAGTGCCAGGGACTTTCAATTTTCTGAGTTGCTTTGCTGTACAAGAACGTCATAAGGATTGTTTTGTGACTCTGGATAGGTAGACATCCACTTGTAAAGCTTCTTGCTTGTTGCAACAGTGATAAGTTATCTCCAGAAACAGATGGTACATCTAAATGGCACATGAACTATAAATCCCTCAACTATTAAGCTCTTTTTATATCATGTTCTGATTTCGTTGTGGTTTTCCCTCTTGGCTTCCCTATTAGGTCACTTAGCTCAGTAACCTCATACTGCCAGTGATCGGTCAGGAAAACCTGTATGCATCAGGATCCTACTAAAACCCAGCTTCTCTTAATACCTATCATTTGCGTCAGGGCTTGATTACTTTTCTGCCTGAAAAGTTCTTGTTTTATTATTTGAAACAAATTACTAAATATTGTCTAGATCTGTTATACAGAACTCACAGGTAAATTAATGACTCAGTGTATTTCTGCTAGCAAACAATATCTGTTCCTGAAAGTTAAGTGAAAAGTTTCTATTCTGAGGGATGGCTGCAAGAGGAGAAGTAAACACTGTTAACCTGTTCCTCTTCATGAATCTTAGCTAGATTCCTTAGGCTCCCTCTAGACTTAAAAACTGTAAGGTTCTCAAAGGTGACTCACTGAAGGATCACAATTTACATTTTCTGAACCACCTTTTGCAGAAAACCACTACCCTTATGAAGGTTATAGGCTCAAGTGGTAGCCTTTAATTTGTGAGGTGACAATATCTGCGTGAGTCACTCATGTAGCATAAGAGTACAAGTTTAAATGCAGACTGAGAAAGGCAAGGAGGCAAAGAAATGAAGAGGGAGGTAATGATAATACTGTGATTGACTTTGTTCTTTATAGCTTTCAGATAGAAACAACTCTTTTGGTAGGGTAGGGTGTTTTTTTGTTGAGTGTTTTTTATATAATTGTGATAATTTTTGTGAAGTTAATATTTCAGACCGGAATAATTCGATAAAATGAAAATTCTTATTTTTTTTTTACCAAAAAAATCTTTTACTTTCTCTAAGTAAAATAAAAATAAATTAAGCTGATTTCTTCTAACTTTTTCTCAAAATAAAATTAATTCATTAGAAAGATAAATTTGTAAGGTTCAGGAAAATGTAGTTTCAAAACTTATTTGAACTGTCAATCTGTATAAGGGTCTGTGGAGAGTAAGATTTTCCACCATATTTGCTGGTCTTCCTGAGTATGATAGCTCCCTTAAGAAAATTTCTTCCTCAGCACCTTTTCACATAACACCTACAAAAGGACCAGCCTATTGGGTGGTACAGATAACAAACAAAACTTTCTCCATAGGACAATGGGTTAATATGGAGAAAGTAATGTTTGATGCTGAAAAAAACCAAAAGTACTTTCTAACTCTTCAGAAAATGAACTATATATTTGAACATTGCCACTTCTTTGAATCTGAAAAATTAAAAAGAAATATCCTAACTGGCATTTTCCCTCTTGTAAAAATACACTCAAATTTTGTGCTCTACCTACCTCACTCCAACTTAGACTTTTGCAAAAATGTATTTTTTATAAATGTCAGAAATTACTGTTCACAGATTCAATTTTTTTGCTTTTACAGTTCCAGTTCAAAACCAAGGCCTCTTTCAGTGATTATTGTCTTGAATGTTTGTAATTTTTCAGCTTTTGTTTTTTTAATGGGCAATAGGAACATGCATAGTTAGGAAAAATAAAGGTCCTCCAAATTTCTTGCATCAGTCCCTTGAAATAGTTTTACTTAGTCTATATTCTGTACAGCTGTGTTACACTGTAGGACTGGGTTTTTAGTTAGTTTTAATATTCACAGCTTCTCATCATATGCCTTCAAATTTTTTCTGTACTTGACGTTTTGAATATTATCAAAACCTGGGGGTCAAGATGATCACACAAAGCATTTCATATCTAATTTCAGTCAGGCTCCATCTGTAGTGCTTTTTCTTCCTCTGTGGGTTGGTTTTCTTTCTTTTCTATCTTTCCTCCTTTGGCCATATTGGCTTTTTAAACTCCTCTTTTTATAGCTGTATCTTATGCATTCCACATCCTTTGGGCACACTTTAATCTCATTATACACGTTTCAGTTTCTCTCTGCTGTTTCCTCTCTGCTATTTTATTACACTTGATTCCACTCAACCTGCTGAATTTTTTCCCCTAAACTCTGTTATTCTGAAACCCAGTATCTTCATTTTACCCCTTTGGCTTTACTCTAGATGTAATTTTACACTTAACTAGATTAGAATTACAGTGCAAAGCACATTACTTGTTCTATAAACTTTGTCTCAGATGCTACCCAGAACTAAAACATTCAGCACAGTAAGAAAACACAGAAACAAAATCCATAAAAAATAATTACATGACAAATGCATTAACCATTCAAACAGATCTAGAAATGAGAGATGGTAAATAAAAAAGTATTTGGAGTAGCATAAAAGTATGTTCAAGAAACTGGTGAATAAAACCCAAGATGAGTGTATTCATGTAAAAGTAAAACAAAATATACTAACCATAACAGTGATAAATAATATTAATCAAGTTAACAGGAACAGATAATTAAGCCAGCTGGGACTGAATAATTATAATAAAAATAGAAAGATGTCTTTTGGTCTTGCTCACAGTCTCTATCAATAGTTTCTTTTTTCTCCCTCATTGCCCAAATTGTCACATTTTATATAATTATCTGACTGAGAGGTGGCCAAACGTGAATTAGACATTCTGGGGAGGAGCTAGAGGTATTTGAAATGGACTTTCTCTGCTATGCATTAGTCAGAGGTGAAGAAGATAGCTTTTTCATAGTCCATATAGATGTGACATTAGTCAGCTGTGATATACCCTTATGGACCATCGCTCTTTCGTATAATCTACATTTTACAATGGAGTTTATTTAATCTGTTAATTTTCTTTCACACTCAGTAACATTATTACTAATAACATATCAGCTGTTCATTTTCAGAAAAAAAGTTCTGCCTAAGTGGCTGCAAAACTAGAAGATCCTCAGAAATGGGAGCTGTGTTTTATCATATTTGGTCAGTTTTAAGTGTGGTACAGAATATCTTTAGGGATGAGTGACTCTTGAAGGAAAATGACTAACAGTAGTAGGAAGGATTTAATTCCCAAAATAAAAAAATTCTTTTAAGCACTTATGTATGTCTACTTTAGAAAATAATTGAGGCAAGAATAAGATAGAGTATTGTTTTTGTTACTTTGGAGGCACTTAACACTGTGGTGCTCTTTTATCTAAATATATGCAATAAATCTACAGACAAATTTGTGACAGTGATTGCTCAGACAGAGTACTCTAGAACACTTTTATTTGGATAGGATGTCCTGCAGTGAAAGTCCATTTAAGTTGGAAGGAAATGTTGGTGATAAACTCTAATGAATTTTAAAATCAAGTGTCATGTCCTTAATGAAAATGGATCTTGTTCAGCTGCAATGGGACCATCATAGGAAATGCAGGAAAATAACTTTGAAATTGTGACCTCTCTAAAAACAGTCTAACACAGAACAATATTTTTAATAATATTCTTAACAGTACTCTTAACTGTCAGATACCACCATCTGAAGGAATACCTAATTTCAAAAAATGTTTTTGGTTCTGGGAATATGTTTTGTTTTGTTCTTTGATTTTTTTTTTTTTTTTTTTTTTTTTTTTTTTTTTTTTTTTTTACTATTGCTGAATGTCTGCTTCCAGCTAGTGATTTCAAAAGACTTTATGAATTTAAGGACATTTAGGAACTTAGGCATGAAATTAATATCAAGAAAGTAAAGATATAGAAGCATAGAAATGTAATTAATATGCTGTTAAGATGAAGGATTAATCTTGAATATGCACATATACCAAACTAAACCATAATATTGACTTGGTCATATTTTTTAATTACTTCTTTTCAGGAAGCAAAATGTTCGTAAATGCATAACATGATAGAAATAGATATTTTTAGAATAACTTTTAATACTCTAAAAGAACTTGCTAATTATTCCTGGATCATTCTTCCTGCAAAGCCCTTGGCAAT
>VXAU01002552.1:29774-42756 GCA_013399695.1 Formicarius rufipectus
CAAAGCCCTTGGCAATGTGAAAGTACCAATAAAAAAATTCTGAAAGGGCCTTTTTTTTTTTCTTTTACTACATTTCTTCAATTAGAAGACTCATGTAAAACTACTAATCAGCAAAGAAAGCATAGGCATATGAAATATTTTTTAAAGCAATAATAATGCTTCACACTTAGTATTATTAAAAGACTAGATTGTATTTTCATACATATACTAATTTAATTTAAAAAGGGAGTTTCTTAGGAGGGAAAATATTCATAGTCATCAGTTATAAAGCAGAAACTAAAGTAGTATATCCTTGATTTTTGTACTTGTATATTGCTACATTTGCTACAAGTAATTAAGGATTTTTTTTAATTTTTTTTTTTTTTGATCTGACTTTGCACAGAATATTTTGGATTGCCATCCTGTATATAAAAAGGAGTTTTTACACTTTGACATAAGTTGACCTAGCAACAGGTATGTAATGCGTTGAGCTAGCAACAGGTATGTAAACATGGCAGCTGAAAGGCACAGTAATAAGGTTGTTCTCTATGACCAATATTACCTAAAGGACTGCATAAGTAGCTGTGAATGATTTGTGTATCATTTTAAACTATATGCTTCTCATTAATTATACAAAATAATCATTTATCCCATGGCCCTCCCTGTTTTCAGTTATCTTTTCATGTATTGACACCATAAAATGGTAGGACATTCAAAACCTCATGCAATAAAATCAGATGATAAATTCAGTTTGGGGTTGCTTAACATGTAGTTCAGTAGAGGTACTAACATATGGAAGGCCTGTGACCCTTTTTTAATATAAATTGGACTGATCTACAGTAGAAAAGCCAGTCTGATTTGTTTAATTTACCTCAGAACTTGGCAACTTCTCCCTCTGATTAAAAGATGTGGCCCACTGATGCAACTTGTACAGTGCACAAGAATGTTCTTTCTAAACTCCATACTTTTCTCAAACACCCTTGAAAGCAGTGAGGTGTGAGCCATTGCAATCCAAAGGTTCTGTGTTTGAAGATGGCAAACTAACTTGAGAGACACCCCTGACTGGAAACTGCTGGTTTGGAGTGCAAGCAATGCATATGTATCCCTGAAGATTGCTTCTGCAGGGATGAAAGATTATTTGAGAGCCACTAGGAAGCAGAGTGCCATGTTGTTTCATGTGTTGTTTCCCTGTGAAACATACCCCTCTATGGCAGGTAGGCTTGCAATCAAACATTTGAAGGTGCTGGCCAGAAGTAGAGGAGACAGTGGCTAACAGAAGACTTTCCCCTGTCATACAGGGAGGTGGGGTTCTGCCTGATCAGAGCCTCAGCAGAAGTTGAGAAGAGGAAAAGCAGGTTTCTAAACTGACATTACTGGAGATTAGTGGAACTACTTTTAAAAGTCATTTTACTGAAGCATTTCTAACACAATTATGCTTTCCAGTATGTGATATTCCTGGACTTGTGTATTAAAACAAAAATGTCTGAAGTTAGTAATTTCTAATGAAGCTCAAACAGTAATGGACTATAGATATTAGCATCAAAAAGTGAGGTGACTCTGAAATGTATCGGGAGGAGGGGTGAGAATGAGATTTCCCCTTTAAGAAAAAGGGATGCAGAAAGTTGTTGCCATGTTGGCTGGGGAAAAGGAAATTCCAGAATCTTTTCCTGTGACTAGTACACAATTTCTTGAGCACAGTACAAGTCTTTTAGCTCTTCCTGGTTCTGGTGAACTTTAATGGGAGAAGAATTGTGTTGTGACTAAACAGATGTGTTAAAAACTACACATGGCGGTGTTCTAGCCTGTATACATTGTGTTGGATTCAATTAATGCAGTGGTTTCTGAAAAAAACACCTCAGCCATTGTAGATAGAGCTATTTAATTTAGTTCTAATTGGATGAGTTTTGAAAACAAGGGTCAAATGGATTAATAATTTGCCTATGATTTTTTGTCAAAATTGGAGTTGCACATATGTTGATTGAAATGGCTCCCAGCTCTGTAGGAAGGTATAGTCAGTCCATAGGATTTATTCAGCAATGCTGTTAAGTACTTTTCAGTAGCCCTATAACGAAATGTGCTTAAAATTAGTTTAGATTATAAATGTTTTACACAGTATAGCATTCACAATCAGAAACGCTGAAGGAAAACTATTTTGAGATTGAATAGTTACAACCATCACTTCCTTTTATTTTCCTATTCAAAGTCTTTTCACTTTTCAATTTCAGCATTGGCAAATTAGAGGGAAAAAACTCTTTGGCAATTTTTCTTAATGATGAATTTTTTTCAGTGGTATCTGAGTGCTTACATTCACATCTAGGACTAGGATAGGAAAGGAGATCTTTTTATGTTCTTATTGAATTTTACAAAAACACTGGCTTTTTAAAGGTTTAAAGACAATTTCTAATCTTCTAGATAGATTTCATGAATGTAGGTTATGCTAGTTCAAGTCACATAATGCTTGTGAGAAGACAGAAGGACAATGAAAAATATTTTAATATCAGTTTAAGAAAGACATAGGTAATAATATATCTGCTACTGGGATTTTTTGTTCCTAATCCGTAACTATGTGCAGTCACCTTGATTTTTCTTTTGGTACGTATCTGGTTAAAAGATAAAAAGCAATAGAGAAGTTATTCTCTCCAAGGAAGTTGTAGATTATTGGATAGGATGACCTTAATATCAGATCCCTGGAATAGTTCTCTTAACAGTAATGAAAATGAAAGCTCTACTTAGTAATTCTGGCAGCTGTCAGCTTGCTATTCACTTTAATACACAGAAGTGACCCATGTGTATGTAGAGAGTTGATGGGGTTAAAACAACAGAGAAGAAAAAGTTTAAGGTTCATAAGTATATCAAAATGTATTAACTTCATTGTCAGGTAAAAGCAGGAAATAAAAAAGGTACAGCTCAAACTGAAAGTAACACATAGGCTACAAAACTTATGTAGGAGTATTTAAAAGTATTATGTTCATAATCTTTATGAGACACAATCAAAGAACCAAAACCGGATGCCAAACTGAAATAAATTATGTTTCAGTCTCTAGACCATAATTTACTTCTGCCTGCCCTCTTTTATTGAGAACCATGAGCTGAACAAACCGGAAATTGCTGTATCTCTACAGTATAGTTGCCATGTTTCTTTTCTATATCTACCATCTATTATATTTAAAGACTGAGAAAGGAAAGGTAGAGTTCATTATGCATTTGGATTTGAGCTCATTAGTGTAGAATCATAATTGCAACCCTTTCTTGAAAGTATAGAACCATAATTTAGGTCAGAAGCAACCTCGAGAGATCATCTAGTCCATCCGCCTGCTCAAAACAAGTTTAATTAGATGACTTTGCTCAGGGGCATGTTGAGTCAAGTCTGGAACACCTCCAAGGACAGGATACCTTTTCCAGTAGTTAACCAACTCTCAGAGTAAAATGTTTCAGCTTGAATCTGATGTCTCTCCTCTTAACACCATGAACTTCTGAGAAGAGCCTAGCTCCATCTTCCCTATATTTTCCTCTTGGGTAGTTGTAGACAGCCATTGAGTCTTCTGTTTTCCAAGATGAATGGACCCACTTTTCTCACTCTCTTCTTGAATGTCCTATTCCTTGGACTGTGGTCCTCAGCTAGACTCCAATGTGCCAATACCTCATCAGTACTGGGAAGCACCACACTGGACATGCCACTCCAGATGCTGTCTTACAAGTGACAATAGAGAAGAAGGTTTCCTTCCCCAGGATTCTGACTTTCCTATGTTTCTCTGAAGAGCCACCCTACCATCCTTCAGCATACTCGTTGCTTCCCTGAATTTGTGTTGTCTGTTAACCTGACATCCCACCGTCCTGGCTGATGAAGACAGTAAACAGCACCAGTCCCCATACTGACCCCAGAGAAATCCAACTAATTACTGGATATAATCTAAGCTTTGAACCACTAACAGCAACTTTTGAGTCTGGCAGTCCAGTTAATTTTCCACCTACCTTATATATTAATCCAGCTCGCATCTCTCTGAGTTATTGATATATGGACTATGGGAGGATGTATCAAAGGATTTGACAAAAATCATGGTACATGGCATTCACTTCCCTCTTCTTGCACACCATGCCATCCACCTTGTCTTAAAAAGCAATGAAGTTAGGCCCTATTTTGATTTCCTCTGTTAAATAGTTCTTATTGCTCCTAGTCCCCTTCTTGTATCTTGTTTTAAGGTATAACTTCTAGGGAGATTTGCTCCATAACCTTACCAGGGCATAAGGCAAGGCTGACCCACATGTAGTTCCCTGAATCCTCCTTCTAGCCCCTTTTGAAGATGGACAAAGGCATCTGTCATCAGGAACCTCTGATGATTGCCTTGAAGATGGACAACAGTCTCAAAGTGATACAACCAGCTCTCTAAACCTCAATTCTGTAGATTGTGTATGTCCAAGTGGGTTAAGCAATTCATAATTCTTCCTTCTTCTACTGTGGGTATTACTTTGCTTCGACAGATACTGCCTGGAGGACACAGGGTGTCCAAAAACAAGCTTCACCACTGAAAAGGAAGCCAAAGAAGGCAGTGAATATCTCACCCTTATCACTTGTCATTAGACTTCCTGCCCTAATGAGCACTGGGTTCACATTCATCTTTCCTTTTGCTGCTGAGGAACTTAGAAAAACCGTCGTTGTCACATTTCAGCTTTGGCTTTTTTCTAGATGTGACCAGTGTCTTCTTATTTCTCCCAAATAGCTATCCCTGTCTCCACCTCCTGTATGCTTCCTTTTTGTGTTTAAGGTCAAGTCTGAAGCTCCACATTCATCAAATATGGACTCAGTTTTCTGCAAATCTAAATGTGCTCTTTTCAGTTCTGCTCTTAATCTCCCTCACTGTTGTTAAGATCTTAAACTTCGAAGTCTTGTGGTCACTGAAGCCAAGTCTGCCCTTGAGTTTAACATCATCCAGCAATTCTTGTTTGTGAGCAGTAGATGCAACAGAATATCTCTTGTAGTCTGTTCATCAATCACCTGCTTCACTCACCTTTTACCTGTTGTGTGGATATAAGGTTTGGGCTAAGCTGGTTCTGATGGATCATTACACGTCTTGTTCTCACCAATGGCCAGACTACTCAACACAACTAGACCTGCAGGTCTGCAGGTGGAACAGGAAGCCAGGTGCTTCGAGCCTGCCCTGCACCAACTGCTTCCACACTACCCCAGGATGGACAGCAGAGCACAGATGAGCTGCAGCATGTACCAGCAGTACTACCTGTGCCTTGTCCATGGTCTTTGGAAATATTCTAGTTCTGCTCTTCCCATTTAGGGATCAGGACATCAAGCTGAACAGAATTTTCAGATATTTTCTATTTAATTAATTTATATAATGATGTTTTAATGTGTTCTGTGTTATTCTTACCTCTTATTCAACCTAATACCTTCTTTGCTTTCTGACTGGTGCACTGAAGTACATATTTGCACAAGGTATCCACGGTTACACTTGAATCTAAATTGTTTCAGCTCACTTTGAAAGTTGTGAATATGTATAAACCTGCTGTTTCTTAAAATCATTTTTAGGTAAGACTGGCTTCAGCAACTGTGCTGCAGATTTTATCATCTCACTTCATCTTCCTTTCCACAGGTTAGTCTAAATATACTATGTAAAATACATACCAAAATTACAAGTTTGTATAAAGGGTGCATGCTGTATACAGAAAATGGAACTTCATCCTCTTGGTATGTTTGTGATTGTGTTTATTAGTATGCTGATTGTTTAGAAGTGGAAATAAAGAATTGTGACAGACAGAAGGTAACCTGGCCAACAAAAATTAATACATTGCTTCACAACTGAGTGTCCTGCTCCTGATACATTTTTTCTATTGTGTATAAACAATACTTTTTTATTAATAGAAAAACATACAAAAAGCACTGCAAACTGTTAAAATAACACAACTGAAAAACATAAAAAGCAAGTAAATAACATAAGGAACTGTGTAAAAAAGTATAAAATACTCTGCGTCCTGTTGGTTTGCTCTTCTCTCCCTTCCCCTTCAGCACATACAACACTTCAGAACCTGGCATTTTCACATCAGTGTGCTCTAATTTTTCTGCATTACTTCATCCATTCTATTATTTTTATTCCTTTACTTCACCCTAGTCAGTTTTCTCCTATGCTGACCACCTTTTTGCAAGTGTTTTTTATTTAAGGAATGCCTCCATGCTTTCAAACACTGCCATGATGTACTTTCATTCAATCAATTCATGTGTTCAGTGAATAACTGTGTGATTTTCACATTAGGTTGATAGATATACTTGTTTTTATGTATTTGTAGTGGTAAAAATGGTAAAACCTGCATGAAGAAATGGATAAAAGTTTTAAAAGTGAAAAGAAATATCTGAAACTCAGAAAAGAAGCTGAGAAATGTTATGGGACATCAGGGCTAAGTGGATTAGAATGTATAGTTGATGTAGAATGGTGATTCCTTTCCTAGTGAAATAACCTCCTGTGATATAATTATGACTTGTCTTCGATTAGTTCTAACTGTGATTTGCCTGGACTATAATTTCAATAAGTAGCACTGACTGATGAAGAAAATGTTGGTAAATAAATAGTAAACACTAATCATCTTCAGAGTTTGCAATAAAAATGATCTGATGTGTGTAAAACTAATTTGGTACAAACATATCCATGTTGGACACTCACTGAAAAGACTGAGTGACTAAGTAGACATAATGAATGTAGTAGATGCTGTTTTGTTGCATTGTGTGTAGGCAGATATCTGGTATGAAATTCATTCAAGATGTTATTTAGTTAACAATCAATTACTCCTTGGGAATATGAATTAATTTTCCTTTGGGAAAAAATTGTATAAAATCTTTTAATAAATAAAAATGTAGAGCTGGCTGGGGTCGACTGTGGCACCTGTAGGCAGATATTTAATTTCTGAGTGTTTTTTAGCTTGGAGATATTTATGGAGTTTTTTGTTCCATCAACAGGCTAATCCCTGATTGACACTTTTAGAAATTAACTTCCTGCATCTTTCTTTTCTGCAAACATAGATATATACTGAAAAGTAGTAATGTTAGATATCAAATAAGGGAGGTTACGGTAAAAGTTACATTTGTGAAAGGGAAATGCACAATTTCTTACATTTTGGTTAAGTTCCAATGAAGTCTCCTAAATATTTCACCTATATGAAAGTTGAATAGCCATTAAAATCCTTTCAATGACTTCTACCTTCCTTAGTTTTTAATTCCTTCTCAGATCAGGAACTGTATCATCTTTCTTGATGATAGTCTGAATAGCTACTCAAATGATAGCTTGGATTAATCTCTGATATAATTCTGCTAACTTTGAAGTACCTTCTTTATCTACTGTACAGGTGGAAGCAAGGTGTGTCTGCTGTAGGGTTTATATATTGACACATAGGCATATATGTTTTATTAAACAGAAACTGACATAGTATCCTGGCTGTAGTAGCCAGGACCAGTTTGTCACTGTGTGGGTGTGGCCAGGGCTGTGTATTCTACACCCTCTATATCATTTTTTCGGAACTGTTAATTATGGATTGTTGGCAGCAGCTGCCCAGGGCATACCTGACCCCTCAGCCTACAAGCTGGGTGTTTAAAGACTCTGTGAGATAGAAATATTTCCTGTCTTCACACCAATGCTCAGGTGTGATAACTCTCCAGCAGGGAGGCATTAGCACCTTCACACCCAGCCTGATGTCTGCTAATAGCCATCAAGGATTCCCCAAATATGCTATGACTCACAGTGTATATCACCTGTTGTGAGACTCCCTGCCTTAGGGGAGGTACTGGGCATTCCCCACCTGAATGTAAGTATATATAATCTTGGGGTTTGGGGGAAGTTGTGATACTGCTTGCCTGGTCCAGAAGAGGGCCAGATCCTCTGGAGAACTGGAGCCATCATCTTCATCCTCAGGTTTCTTTTTTCTTTTTATTCTGAATTGGGCAGGCGTGGAGATGGGGTGTCAGCCACATGGTGTTCAGCACAGGGGTTGGCAAGATACATTCTGCTCGTGCCCCACTGTGATGGGCTGTACATCTGTTTTTGCAGGTTGAATGGATTTTCCTTCTGTATCAGTGTGTTTATTGTGATCTTTTTATTAAATTGTACTTCTGACTTGCAATCTCTTTGTGAGTTAGGTTAATTTCTCCTAGTTTACCTTTAAAACCAGCACATGTAGTTATATAATATCGAGATGAAAAGCTCCACATGTCATGGCTATATGAAAAATGTGTACTATTATACTATCTCTCTATGAAGTGTTTTTTTTTTCTTTCAGGTGCTCTGTTTGGCCATAGCTTGTTAAAATATGGCAAGTCATTTGCACTCATTTACCCTGTGATTTTCAAACTCAATATAATACTTTTACAATATAAGTTTAAAAAAAAAAAAAACACACAAAACTAACTCCTCTCCCTCCCCAAGGAAAAAAAAAAAAAAACAAACACAAATAAAACCCTACCCACCAAAAAAAACAAACCAACAAACAACTGCCAAATTTTTAAAAAGCTTTAATTTAGAGTGCAGGATGGAGTTTAACCAGTCTAAGTTAAAAATGTTGGCAGGAACATCAGTACTAAGGGAGCTGGTTTTTTTTTTTTTNTCTTCATCCTCAGGTTTCTTTTTTCTTTTTATTCTGAATTGGGCAGGCGTGGAGATGGGGTGTCAGCCACATGGTGTTCAGCACAGGGGTTGGCAAGATACATTCTGCTCGTGCCCCACTGTGATGGGCTGTACATCTGTTTTTGCAGGTTGAATGGATTTTCCTTCTGTATCAGTGTGTTTATTGTGATCTTTTTATTAAATTGTACTTCTGACTTGCAATCTCTTTGTGAGTTAGGTTAATTTCTCCTAGTTTACCTTTAAAACCAGCACATGTAGTTATATAATATCGAGATGAAAAGCTCCACATGTCATGGCTATATGAAAAATGTGTACTATTATACTATCTCTCTATGAAGTGTTTTTTTTTTCTTTCAGGTGCTCTGTTTGGCCATAGCTTGTTAAAATATGGCAAGTCATTTGCACTCATTTACCCTGTGATTTTCAAACTCAATATAATACTTTTACAATATAAGTTTAAAAAAAAAAAAAACACACAAAACTAACTCCTCTCCCTCCCCAAGGAAAAAAAAAAAAAAACAAACANGGCTGCAGGGTTGGTCTCTGGAGGCAGATAAGTAATCACTTCTGGTTGTTTTCTTTCCTTTGGTTTGGGTTTTGGCTGGTTTTTTTTTTTTTTTTTTTTTTCAAAATATATATTCCGTTGCCTTTATAAAAAATAGGAATTCTGAGAGAAAGGATTGTTATTTGCTTAAGAAAATTAAGTAGGAAATTGAAGGATTTTAGAAGGAGCAGTGGTGAAAAATAAAATTTTTGTATAAAAAAAAATTATAGGTGCCTGGCACTCTAAATATTCCACTCAAGTATAAATGCAAATCAGTACAGATTGGTATTCAAATGTGATGTGGGAGGCAGATTTATATCTTCAGAAACACAATTTTAGAACTCTCATAATCTTAATGAATGAAAAATAGTTTTTTCAAGTTGGAATCAATGTTATATATTTATCACTGGGAAAAATTCTGATTATATTATATACAAGCCCAAATACTGAAAACTGTAAAAAGCTAGAATTTTATCTAGTTCTTTTGGAAAAATTAGTTTCAGAACAATCATAGTGTGTACTAGTCTTCAGTATGTCTTATGCCTACTAGTGTTATGGGTAAAGGAATGTGATTCTACACATAGGGTTAGACTGTGCTATATTAATGCCAAATTTAAAACCTGGCAATTTGCTCCTTTGCTTGGTGCCACAATTATGATGGAAAAGAGTGGGAAGAACATAAACAGAAGAGAAATTAATATTATTTTTAGCAGCTAGTATTCCTCTTTTAGGCATTTTTCTTCCACCAAATGGGAGTGGTTTTAGTGTCTCATACAATGATATTCTATGATATTGAAGAATCATACCATTAATGTAATTATTGTCATGTAATTCTTGGACCTGTTGGACATAGTCAGATTTTTCTGTAGTCTTCTGCACTTAATCTGGTTCAGATAATCCTCAGGTTTTCCACAGAGTCTTGACTGACTTAACTTAAAAGGACTAAATGAATCACTCTATATTAGTGAGTAGTGTGGTTAGAGAAGCTTCCAGTAGCATGGAATTGTGGTAGTGAGTAAGGGGGAAGAGGGAATTAAATCCCTCTAAGTATTTTAAACTCTGAGTTGCAGAGAAAGATTAAGGATTGAATCCTTCTTCCCCACATTTTGAAAGAAATGAATATTTTTGAGAAATGTGTTAACTTAAACCAGATAGGTTAATCTCTAGTTTCAGAGATTTATGGAACAGACTGATCCCTTGATGGCAGAGGTTAATGGTTACTGCTTTTCCATATGCTCAGAGCTTCTGGGAAATTAAATATGTTGTTGATCTCATTTGTGTGGTATTTATTTACATTTCTGTTAAGTTACCTGCTTTCATTTGTGTTCTTTTGTGTAACCAACTGATAAAAATCACATAAAATTGATACGTACCACCTTTGTAGCTGAGAATGTGAGTAGAAAGAATTAATTTCCTTTAAAAGAGTATCATAAAAAACTATCTTTCTTGGTATTTTGAACTATTTCAAAACCAAGACAGAACAGAACACAAGTGATGAATTTTCTGCTGATTTTGCTGAGATAGAGAAAGTAATAAAAACAGAGAAGAGTGATTTCATCTATAAGTCTGAGAAAGGAAATTTATAAAATTGTGCAGTATCTGAGCCATGAGTATATAAAATTTACATTGCTATCAGTCTTACATTTTTTAAAAATACACACCTTTAAAGCTGACAGAATCGCTGCATAGTGCTGTCTTCATGGTGACATTTCTTGATGTTTAGTTGTTTGTGGCTCAGAACATCTCCACAGATATTTTTGGTCTAAATGAGAGGACATAGAGAAGAATACTGTCATCATTATCTGTTCCAGAATCTAATCATCCTTATATAAATTACTAGCTTAATTTCATAGAATTATGAGTATCTTGAATTGGAAGGGACTGTAAGGATTATCAAGTGCAACACTCTGCTCTCACAGGGCTATCTGAAAAAATTGTATGACTTAAAGCATTGTCCAGACACTTCTTGAACTCTGACAGGCTTAGCATCATGACCACTTCCCTGGAGAACCTATCCCAATGACTAGTCATCTATTTTTTTTCAGTTTTAATATCCAACCCTTAGTTCCTGTTTCCTACACTTTTATTTTTTTTTTTTAAGAACTTATTCTCCTCTGTTGTTGTTTGGGTTTTTGTTGGTGTGGGGGTTTTTGTGTAGCTGCATAGGTCTACAACTAAAATAAATTTCTCTCAATAAATCTGAGGTAGCACACACTTGGCTTAAATGGTTCTATGTAGCAATTTAAATATCTTCTGCATAATAATTTTTTTCATCTCTTCAAAAAAAAATTGACTGCAGTTTTCTATTGTTTTTCAGTATTATTCCACCTATAGAATATATACCTACAGTAGAGTTACAGTATCACATCCATGCTCCAGCTTATCAGTTAGCCATCTTACTAGGTTTCTGTATTAAGTTGTGAAGGTTGAATCCCCTCCTAGTGGGCCTCTGCTAGTGCTCCATTCTGGAGAAAAAAAAAAAAAAGATGAGCTCTTTATTTTCACAGAATTTAGAAGAAAATTGCAATTCCTTTGTAAACTGCTTAGCATTTTCATCCCTGTAAATGTTATCATTTCTGTACAACAATGATTTTATTCTTGAGGACCTCTATATGCAACAAACTACAACATTCTGACAGTGTGTTGCAGCATAGATGGAAGTTATCAACACAGTGCATTCTGTCCTTCCATTAGAATGTTCTTTAAGGTAATGAGTAGTCTGGAGACTATACCTCTCCTGAGCTTCTGTAGCCTTGTTTTCACAAAGTACACTTAGCAATGGAAAGAGAGGCAACACTAAACCTAAACCAGTAAATTATTTGCTGTATCTACTTCTGTTGAAATCCATCTGTGCAATCCATTTATGATAAGAAACTTTCAACTCCCTAGACTTATAGCATTTAAAGTCTAGAACACAAGCATATTGCATGATACAGTTATGGTTTTAACAGCTAAGCAATGTATACAAGTCTTGGGATTAAAATAAAAATAATTTAAGGTATATTATGGCAGTAGTTTGGTTATTAAAAAAGAATCAACTACATATTGCTATGCTACTGTCTTTCACAGAGAAGGAATGTTTTTGAGAAATATTGATTTTACAACTTGAGGGGAAAGCTTGGCTAAATTTGACTATGTTCTCAAAAAATGGTTACATTTTCTTACAAGAACATTGATCAAAACATAATCCATTATTGACAACATAATTGTAGTTAATACCTGTCTCTTGTCAGCCCTTGCAATAGAAATTTGGAAATCTGAGAGAAAAATATTCCATGTCACAGAACCGATTTTGCCTATTGCACCCAACTGCAGGCATGTTACTATAGAAATACTGCAGAAACTGGGTGTTTGACACTGTTGCCTAGAATGACATCTTTAAAGTTTTTGGAGGTAATTTACATGAAAAAAAATATCCTTCAAAGGTTCCATGCCTTGCTCCCAACTGCAGCTAGCAGTAATGTTGCATTATCACATCCATGGATATCTTTTAGCAAGCTGGGCTGGGGCTAGGTTGCCAAACACTGTTTCTGGAAGCCAGATAGAACCATAGAGTCATGGAACCATTTAGGTTGGAAAAGACCTCCAGGAGTAAGTACAGTTGTTAATCCTGCACCACCATGTTCACCACTAAACCAGGTCCCTAGTGCTACACCCACATATCTTTTAAGGAGTGGTGGCTCAACCATATCCATGAGTAGTCTGTTCCAAAGCTTGGCAGTCCTTTCCAGAGAGAAATACCCAATCCTATTCAATTCCTAATAAAACCTCCCCTGATTCAACCTGAGACCATTTTCTCTGGTCTTGTTACCTTGGGAAAGAGACCAACCTCACCTTGCTACAA
>VXAU01002552.1:42793-75804 GCA_013399695.1 Formicarius rufipectus
TCCCCCTCTGAGACAGCTTTCCAGCCACTCTGTCAAAAAATGCATTGCATGGGATTGTTGTGACTCACATGCAGGACTTGGCAATTCACCTCGTTGATCCTCATACAGTTCTTCCCTTCAGAAAGAAGTCTTCTATGAAAATGATGCTTCTCTTTTATTTTCTTTATGAAAGAAGTGTTGATGTAGGGCTTAGGCCAACTTAACCTCAGCAATACCTCCAAGGCAGAATAGTTTCTGCATGGGGTCCACCTTGATAAGAGTTCATGTATTTATTCTCACTTCTACAGTTTGTGCAAGTTTATTGATATACAGTCAGTATCAAAAAGATTTGATTTGTAAGGTGATCAGCTGGAATAGTTTGGAACAAATCAGTACATTGCTGAGAACATGCTGTAAGGAGCCTAACAACAGCACTTTTTATGCCATGAAAAGCGAAAGTTTTAAGCAGTGCAGTTGTTTATTCATCAATGTTTAGCATGTCAGGGCTTAAAACTCTGCCTGGACAGTTTCTGGCTAGGAGAGCTTTTTGCCTCTGTTCATTTTTTCTCATTGCAGTTGTGATACCCAGGAAATAAGTATCAGTGACACTTTACCTCTGGTAAAGATGGAGATTTTAGTATTTAGGGGTTATAATAAAAGCTATCTGGACTGTGTGACATTGTTATAGAAATCATAAGCAACTGTGTAAATATACCTATACTAAACATAGGATTTGTCTGGAATCTGTCATTGTGATTGCCTCCTTAACTTACATGTGCTTTTAAAACATGTGAACAGAACATTTTTCATAGGCATATACGCATGGGACTTTTTTATGCTTTTCTTTTTTTAAAAAATATAGAGCAAGTTCACTAAGTAGAATCCTAAACTCTGTTCTTAACCTTTATCCAGGTAAACTCAAGGAAGTTTCAAAACATCAGAGTGAATTTGTATTGCCTAAGTGGTGCAGGCTTGGCATCATGGAATTTTGCAGAGTAACAAAGAATCAGTCTGCAGTCAGAAACACAAGTCCTGCCCAAAAGTTAGCATTAATAGAAACCTTTGGTGTAAAACAGTTCTGGGCTGCGTGTTTGTGATTAGACACAAGAACATAAAACAAAACAAAAATAACAACAAACAAAGGCAGTTTTCCACAAAGAAACTATGTTTTTTAACTAGCTGGAACTGCGTCTTCAGTTTTCTTACCCTTTGGGACTCTCTTGAGCTCCAGCTTAAATCATGTGTAACTTCATTGAGTTATCTTCCATTATGCCAGTTTAATCAGAGTTGATCTCTAGAGCAACCACTGTACAACATAGCTGCTGCATATGTTTCCTTCCCTGATCTATATTTTACTTATTGCATTAGCTTTTCTCTAGAGGATTTCAGATG
This sequence comes from Formicarius rufipectus, assembly GCA_013399695.1. Taxonomy (NCBI): domain Eukaryota; kingdom Metazoa; phylum Chordata; class Aves; order Passeriformes; family Formicariidae; genus Formicarius; species Formicarius rufipectus. Next base: position 44,165 of record VXAU01002552.1, read on the forward strand.
CATGTTGATGTCAAATGCTTTTCCAAAAGTAACTGTCAAGAGAAATAAATACTTTCAGAGTGATTGACTTGCGGGAGGAAATGTGCAGATAATAAGCAAGTCAGAAGCATTCAGTTTTATTTTCAGATAAATGGCCTGAAATTGGTGACTTGTCCTCCCTGGGAGATCAAAAGGGATCATAAGATTTAGTGAGTGGGAAATATAGAGTGCATTTTACTTCAAGAGGGGTTGGAAATTCTGGGGTCTTGGGGAAATGTTGTAAGCAGGTACAGTGGTCTTAATATTTTTTTTCTCGGTAGGAACATTTGATAACATGTGAGACTTAAAACACTTTACTGGAAGATTGTTATCCAAAAATCTTATCTCAGCATTTTTGAAAGTTAAGTTATTTGAAATGCTGATAAAGGCTGATGAGGCTAATGTAAGATGAGGGCCTAGGAGAGATCTTGATTAACATGAGATTAAAGATTCCAGACAGCTTGTGATAAATTAAATGAAAGAGCAATTTTCTTTGTAAATGTTTACCCCAGTGAAGCAGTAAGAGGTAAGCAATGCACCAAATAAATTTTTCCTACTGAACTTCTGCATGAGCAACCCATGTTTATACATGGTATAATTAACATTTAAAATGTACTTCTTGATAACAGCTTTGAAAGTACTTTTTCATCCATTTTATTGGATTTCCTTTGTAAGGAATATAAAGCACTAAAATGATGGTCATACAAATCTCTGATATTTGTGAACTAGGATCTGGTGGTTCCTGTTGGTGTATCAAAAGCAACTCTTTCTGTTGGTTGCATGATGATGTGAAGAAGATGGCAGCTTTTCACCAGTCTTTTTTCTTGTTTCCATCTTTGAATCTGTATCTCAAAGGAGGAGGTCTGCCTTTTTTCTTTTTGTGGTAGTCTGGGGTATCTCCATTTGTTATTCTCACTTTAATAGGGAAGATAAACAACCAGATGTTTGCCCTGTTCTTTGGACACTGGTGAAGTATTTTGGGCAGCAGGGCAGCAATGACAGCAGCCCTTAAGTGGGATCATTGCATGCGTTTGACTGTTGAATGTTTGATGATATGTAGAATATATTTGTTTGCAAATTGTTCTCCTGTAAATTAGCTCGTGATAAATATTGCACTTATTGCTAAAAAACAAGGGCCAAATTCTATCATTTTTACTAAGCTGTCTTGCATGATTATTATAATTATGAATAACTGAATCAGTAGCAGTACAGGCTTTGGGAAATTTTGTATTTAACAAAGTCAAAAAACCCAAATGCATTTGATAAATATTTTATAGAAAAATCTGAATGCCATTCTGGTCCTCAAAACAGCTCTGAAGGGAAAAAGAAAATCCCTGATTCAAATATCTCCTTTATAAATTTTATGTTTTTAAAATTGTGTTCTATATTTTCCCCATGAAACTGTAAAGTAGGATAAAAATTGGTTCTCTTCTCCACTAAGAAACACAGTATTGCTTTATATTCCCAGATGCTGCCTTCCAGTAGTCAGTGTTTTACCATAAGCATTTGCATTTGAAAACTCAGGAATTTGCAAAATAATGATAAATCTAAGTGGAACAAACTCTGGCATAAGCAGATATATTGATTGTTCTGACTCAAGTTGATTTTAATGTCTGTTACAAACAAGACAGACTAAGATTCCTCCTGAAGTGCTTTAGGTACTTGGGTTCCTATTTCTCTAGACCCTTTGCCACCTTCATAGCTCTCCTTTGGATGTGCTTTGGGGGCTCTTCTCTGGACCCACTCCAGCACCCCTGTATCTCACTTGTGTGAGGTGCCCAAGACCAACCAGAGTATTTGAGGCGTGGTCTCACCAGGGGTGATGACAAAGGGGACAGTGTTGACCAAGCACCCCCATCTCCTTATCTAAAAGAAGCCCTTAGGGAGCACTGTTAACCAGGAGCACCACGAACAGGGCAGGCAAGCAAGAAACGGTGTGGCACTTTTTATAGCAGGGGTGTGCAGGAAGGGTGCTGCAGCTCTGCCTGCTTGACCAGGGAAACAGTGGTCTTGACCCAGCAGAAAGTCATGACCTCTCTAAGCTCTGCATCCCCCATGGTTGACACAGCTGCCCAGAGAAAGCTTTGGTGGCACTAGCTGACATCCAGGTACCAGATTGTAAGGTGACTTTTGCTTTTATGCCAGTATGAGTGGTAGCAGTAAGTAGAGCTGTGGGAGGTGCACCCAGGTAGAGGAACTCCTCTGCTTATTGACAGAGCTCTAGGAGGAGATGTGTAAACTGAAGAATATTAGGGAATGAGATAGAGACTACTGAAAACATGCCTTGCCTTTCCTGGAACAGGCCCCAAAGGCAGATCAGATGCATGATATAGAAGCTTCCCTATCCTTTCTCCACCTGACTGAACACAGTGACTTAAAGGATGGGGAGCAATGGTGACAAATACCTGCCCAGAGCAATAGGTTAGTACTTCTGAGTAGATCTTCTCTGTAAATACTTCCCCTTCCCTTGTCCTAGCATAGTAGGTACAAGGCTCTGTAAGTGGAATTGAACAATAATGTGGGTGATGGTTCATCTAGATTGGAGTGATCGCTGAGTTTAAGGCAGACTTAAACCTGTGACAAAATTCCTTCCATGAAGGAAAAAAATAAAAGGTGATTCACATAGGAGACTCCCTTCTCATGGGATGACAGAAGGTCTGATACATAGTATGGCCTCACTACTTAGGGAAGCCTGCTGCATCTATGGGGCCTGGGTTAAAGATGCGAAGAGAAAACTTCCTGCCCCAGTCCAACCCTTTGATCATTATTATTGATTTTTCGGTAGGCAGTGATGAAGTTGCAGTAAGACAGTAGAGGAAACTGAAGAGAGACTTCAGGACCTTGGGATGACAGCTTGAGGGATCAGGAGCTCCAGCGGAGTTCTACTCTATCCTTTCAAGTGCAGGGAATGATGAGGAAAGAAACAGGAAGAGCCATCTGACTCTGAGCCTGATGTCACCAGCGGAATTTTGTTGGTTTTTTTTTGTTTGGTTGGTTGGTGTTTTGTTTGTTTGGGTTTTTTTTTTTTGATTATTGGTCCATTTACATAGGACTGCTAGTGACAAATGGGGTACACCTGTCTCCAAGGGGGTAAAACAGTTTTGCACAAGAGTTAGCACAGGGCTCATTCAAAGATCTCTAAACTAGATTTGTGGAGGAAAGGGATAAAACCAGGCTTGGCAGAGGAGTGCCTGGAGGCAGCACACCAAAATTTGAGGAACAGTGTTCTAACAAATTCCTTCAGACTGTCATGTCAGTGGAGGTAGAGCATGGAGATCCATGAGGCAGCAAAGACACAATGATTATTGATGGGTTAGAAACCATGGAAATGCCTGAGAACGGTCATGTAGGAATTGGGGCTTCTCACCCCAAAGATGGGCAGGATCAATAGCCCAACTGAAGGGCATCTACACCAATGCAGGCAGCATGGGCAATGAAAAGGAGGATCTGGAAGCAACTGTGCAGCAGGAAAACTATCTTATAGTTTCCATCATGGACAGATGTTGGCATGACTCGCAGAGCTGGAGTGCTGCAGTGGATGGTTATAAACTCAGAAAGGAGAGGTAGTAGGATAGACCTATGTGTTATGGCATGTTTTGATGGTCTAGAGCATGATGATAGGGTAGAGCAGTTATGTGTAGCAATTGAGGCCAGACATCTTGGTGTGAATCTGTTACAGACCACCTAACTGGAATGCAGAGATAGATGAAACATTCTGTAAGCTCAAGGGAGTAGCCTCACAGTCACAGGGTCTTATACTCAGAGTCACTTGAGAGGCAGTCCTCCAGAGCAAAGTAGTCCAGGAAGACTTAACATTCTTCAAACAGGAAATCTTAAAGACCTAGGAATAGGCCATCCTCGTGACAAAAGATGAGCTGGCAGGGGAGACCAGCCTGACTGAACAGAAAGCTTTAGCTAGAACTCAGAGGGGAAAAAAGTCTGTTCTTTAGAAGAAGGGAGCCATGAGGTTGTGCAAGGAATAAATTAGGCCAAAGCCCAGCTAGAACTTAATCTGACCACTTCCATAAAAGACAAAAATTATATTTATAATAACATGAGCTACAGAAAGAGGACTAAGAACAATGTCCATCCTTTATTGGATGCAGGGAGAAATATACTGACAACAATTGAGGAAAATGCTCAGATATTTAAAGCCTTTGTTTCCTCAGCCCTTAATAGTCAGACCAGTTTTCTCAAGGCACTCATCTCCCTGAGCAGGAAGACAGTGAGAGGGAGCAGAATGAAGACTCCAAAATGCAAAGGGAAAAGGGTCAGTGACCTGTTACACCACTTAGACATGTGTCAAATACTGGAACAAGGTGCCTGGATAGGTGGTTGAGTCACCATCCTTGGAGGTACTTAGAAGAAGTGTAGATGTGGTACTTGCAGGCATGGTTTAGTGATGGAGTTGGTAGAGCTGAGTAAACAGTTGGAGCTGATGATCTTGGAGGACTTTTCCAAACTGAAATATTATATGATAACTTCCCCAGCCCTGCTGGACAATGTGATTTGGCATTGCAAAGCAGTATCTGCTCTGAGTACTTTCCTTTGTATCCTCTTCTGTAATTCCATGTACTCTATTAAAATTTCCTTGTATGTTCATGCATCTTATGGCAATATTCAACTTAATTTTCATTAATCTCTTGAAAATAAATTGAACAAGAGAAATGTTGCAAGAAAGGAAGAGGATGGTTTCAGCAATGGGAGGTCATTAGTATCTGCTTCCTTGGTAAATGTGAGACTAACGAGCAATTGATTACTACTTGTTTCCTGCTTTGTTGTGAGTTCTTCACAAATGGAGATATGTCCAGTGCTGCTATTTCCCCTCTGTTGCAAATTCTCAGATGTGCATGCTTGGAACTTATCCAGTTCCAGAATAAATGCCTCCTCTGTCCTTGCAGCATAAGGATTTATGTGTGATAACCTTCATCAGCTTGAACGATGTAACATTTGCTTGTAACTCATGATGATTAATTTGCAGGGTTTTTAATTTATTAGTTGTAATTTGTCTGTGAGCAGTTTTTCATGTGTACCCATTAGATAAAATCTGATAAATGGATTGTAGTGCATATTTCTCCCCCCCCCGCCCTCTATTGGATCAGAATATTTTTTAAATATAAATGACATTATATATACAAACATAAATTAGAAATTCTTTTTACCATCACCTTTCATAAATATGGGGAATCTGCGGATTTTATATTAGAGGTCAGGCCTTCTTTTAACCTGAGAGAATGTATGGGTTGTTCCACAACAACCTTGCTTGTGCTTGTCCACAGTTCAAAGCTGGAAAAAAAGTTGGTCGGTTACTCAGTGAGACTATTCTTGAAAGGATATTTTGTCTTCTACAACTTTCTCTAGCTTTACCTGGGATGAATGATTTTTGCAGGGACAGTTTTTCCTTTCCATTTTAACACTCTGTGTACATAATACAGTCTTTAAAAAGGCTGATGATGGTGTTCTATTAAAATAATAATTATAACTTGAAACAGGTATACTTTTCCTTGAGAAATGAGAACTTTTTGCTTAAATGAAACCCATATAGTCCTAGAAATGATCCAGACAGGAGACTGACTGCTCAAAATAGTTGTTGTGCAGTAGGATAGGCTTAATTAGGTTTTTCAACAAAATTTTTTTTTCAGCTTGATCTACCTCCTGTTTTGCCATTTTCAAGACAGCAGTTAGATTTTTCCATGATAAAATTACTGTATTTGTAAGCCTTGGTGCTGGTACTGTACCCTGACCACAGAGCAGAGGATTCTGAAAGCATATTAAGCAACTTGTCTCCGTTCAGTCTGACCACCCTCATCTATCATTTTTACGCCAATGAATATATTACTTCTGAAAACTGCTTGATCCTTCTCATTCACTTGAAAACCACTGTAATATCACTGCTCTCACAAAATGTTTCTATGTTTTAAGAATCCTTGTCAGTCAGAAGCACTATCATGGGGAGATTATGGATTGCAGTTAAGGTACAATGTGTTCTGTTACCTAACTGAAATTTAAAAAAACCCTTCAAAACAAACAACAACAACAAAAACCACAAAGGAATTGGTTTTTTTGCTTTGTTTATTTTGTTTTGCTGTGGTTTTTGTTGTTTTGGTTTGTCTTTGGTTTTGGTTTTTTTTGTGTGTGTGTTTTGGGATTTTTTGTGTGGGTTTTTTTTCTATAGATAATATTTAGTATCTCATAGAGGTAAATTAGTATTGTTGGCTTAAATGGTCCACTAATTCACAACAGCTGTGAAACTTCTTCAAGGTATTAAGAATAGTAGTGGACAGCCTTTATTGTGTCTTAGAAATTGCAAATGATTGTGAGATATCACAACTTGTGTAATAAATAAACTCATTAACAATGCTAGTCTGAATAAAAATGGTAAAGTATTATTTAAGGTGTCATCATAAGAACTTGCACTATGGGCTTGAAAGGTGATGGAACAGCATAGAAAAAATACAGCTGTCTGCAAGTTCCTCATCACATGATAGGATTGGCAGAGCAGTGTATAAAATATTGAATTAAAAAAAAGACCTCTGTGAAAAAGGAAGAGTAAATAAGGATATATTCTTGTGTGAGGAAGACTGCAAGCTGTATGCACTTGTACAAAATGAAATGTCTAATAGTTCTTCCTGTCTATAACTGAAATCTTTGCTATAATTTAGCTTCTTGACATTTGTGCAGACACCTTCTTGCCTAAAAAGTGATTGCTCTTCTGGCAGAAGTTTTAAAGGACACATGAGTAAGACTGGAAAACATGAAATTGAGGTAAAGAAAGTGATGTCTGCCAAGTGGTAAAACCCCTCCACCTATCAATTATTATTAGACACCTTGATGTGGAAATGTCTGGAGTTTCCTGCTTTGCCTGTGTCACTCTGGATATATACACTCTGCAGGATTTTTGTTTACCTGATCTTCACACATAAATATCTTCATCAGTTCTCATTATGTTTGTTCATCATTTTAAGGTTGAAACAAAGCAATCTGTGGGAATATGAGAATTAAGTTTTACTTCTGTTTATTGTAAGGTTTTTTAGACCTTGATAAATGAGTGAAAACAAAGTTCCTCAGTATACAACAATACTCAATCCTAAGACTATTCAGATGTCTAAGCAAAATCGCAGGTGCTTACAGCATTTCAGAATAACTTAGTTCAGTAAGACTCTGGCAGCTAAGTTAACAAATACTCTCCTGAAATCTTGTTTGGAAAAGAGTCAGGGAAAATTGAAAGGCAGTAAAACAATAGTAAGATTGTGGCCTTAATTCTTTGGTCAAATTAATACTGTATATCTATCTACAGGCAATAAAATAAATTTCAAAATCTTCTCTTTTCCCTCCCCATCCCAACCTAAGAGAACAAACTCTTCCATGTTCATTATCAGGAGGTATGCTAATGGATTTGAACACTAGAAAGATCATGCATGGTCTTTAAAAGCCATACAGATATCTTTTCTACTGGACTTGGTGTTCCATGAGACTATGGAACTGTCCTCAAAAACTTACTTTTCACTTAAGTGTTGCATTCAGAATTTGAAGATTGTTTCCCCCAGCAGTGAAAATGCAGCAGACAAGTTTTTGCCAGTTACTACTTTGAAAGTGGATCTCTATACCTGAGTTTTCCTGATGAGCACTACTACTTCATAGCTGAGTCTCTCAGTTCAGGGTGAAGAATCAGACTCAGTAGATTTATGTTCATTTACTGGTGCTGTCCTGGGTAACTTAAGTTTTTCACCTTTCATTTCTGCATTTGTAAAATTCTACTTCATTCATCTTGGATTCAAATGGGAGATGACTACTATTTAGTGTGAAAAATTTTACTAGCAGTTTTCCTTTGGCTGGATTTGGTCTTGAGTCACTCTGATCTTCACCATCATCTGATTTTTTTAAAAATTATTTTTTCCTGCATTTATTTTTTTCTGTTATGATGGGTCTGTGATAAATTATGTCATTTGGTTGAAAAATATCTTTCAGTCATATATTGCTTCAGATGATATATTCAAGATATAACTTGTATCAGTATTACAGAAAGTAGAAATTAAGAATGTTGGCTGTTCTTAATTCTGTCATGCTAGTTACCAAAATTGCAAACAATTGCCTGGTCCAGAATATTTCCTTGCAAATGCTTTAGTGATTGTGTTATTCTGTTTGAAGAAAGCAGCCATTTTCTATAATATTTCTTCATATGGATGTGAAAATCAATGCAGAATGTGTAATTAATATATGAACTATGTCCACAGCACAGAACATCTGTCTTGCATTAAATTTTTCCTTAATGCTGTCTGACTGTTTAAGATATAGATCACTTGTGCTGTGATTGCCCTGAGTTCTCCATTGCAGTGGATTCTGTTTCATCAAGCACAGTATTCTTTGCCCTCTTTTTGCAGGGTACACATGTTCAGGGTAAAGATAGTGGAAGAATATTTTTTAGGACTGGAAAGAGTAGAAACTGTGAATTATAGCAAAGGCAGGCAGTTTACCTACAAACACTCCAGTGAGGCAGCTATAGTTTAAATTAGTCACCTAAGTCAGTGTGTGTTCCTTGTAGCCAGATGATAGTGTTTTGCAGACTGTTTATCTTTTGTATTTGACATCTTTCTGCAAGGTCAGAGACAGCTGTGGAATACTGGGAACATTTAACCTGGAGTTGATTTTCAGTGTGAAGGAGCAATGTGGTCTCCTGCACACCCTACAAAAAATTATACAGTAGAACTCCAAAATGTTCAGTAAAGGGCAAAAATTATATGCAAATTTTGCTGTTGATGTCTTATTTTTCCATATTCCCTTTGGTGAGTGAAGAAATTGCATACAGAGACTTCTACTTTGAAGATTGTTTAGCTCCCCTGCCTATCACCCACAATGCATTCAACTTACAACAGTGGTCCTTTCTTTTGTCAGTCAAAGTGTGGCTTTAACAAAGAAAATATTTGGATTGTTTTGATATTTGTTCAGGAGGGCATTTTATTCACCTTTGGAAAGCATGTAAATTATTAAAGGCACCCCTGAAACTCTGCAATTGAATGAAACTTCTAATCCTTGCTTGAAAACATAAATTATTCATTTAAGATTTAATTTAAAAGTTGGCTGTGTGGTTCCTATGGTTGTTTACATTGCATTCTGGTGAAATTGCAAGCACAAATGAATTCCACTAGGTTTTGTTAGAGACCTTTGGACTCAGTATATCCGAAGGTTGTCTTTCTATTTCTTTAAATATAAAATCTTTTTGCTTTTGTTTTCTGTATCAAAAAAAAAAATAGAAGGAGAAAGTTGCCAAGTGCCTTCAGCAGTAGCACTTCACTGACTAGTCATCCATTCCTAGTCGGCTTTTCGATAAAAAAAATCCAAGGAAACTGATGTTTGAAGTGGTATCACTAGTATTTCGGTGTGTTTCATTGCAAGAAAGAAATGAACAGATGTGCTTAGAGCCTGATAATTTAGAGATACTGAATAGTCTATACCATTTTTTGAAATAGGAGTAATAGTATCTGAGGGCTACATGAATTTTGTTGGGATAGTTTTATTCAGCATAAATGCCTTGCTCCCCCATCTCTATTCCATTCTAGTATTTTAGGAATATCATTGTTATAGATTCATGCTAAATTTACTGAAAAAAGTGAGCAGTAGATATTCTTTGTAATGTTAGTGTTGAATGCTCTATACAGATAGAACTGTATAGATCAGTAACTAATGCCTACTCCTCAACATGTAAAGATGAACTGGAGCTATGTCATATGTTAAACAATTTCCTAGTGACTCTTAGAGCATAAGAGAGAGGGATTAAGGAATTGTTTGATCAAGCTCTGTTTCCTTGTGACTTCTCAAAAAAAGTTATTAGGGAAAAACACACCAAAAAGTCTGGGACAGAGAGAAATAAATAATGTGAAAGCATAGCACTCAAACCAGGAAATATATCTATGTTAGCCTCATAGCAAGTGAATCTAAAGAGTAAATAAATTAAGGAGAATATAGTAAATCCAGAGATATTTTTCCTCGATTATTTTTATTTTATTGCTATAGGGGTATTTTAAGTATGCAGGTATACCAGTTTGAGATTTTTGCTTCTTGAATAATATTTCAAGAATCATTCCCTTTATTTCTATGAAAATCCAAGATATTAGAAATAACTGCTCTGGAGAGAAGAGCAGACTTCATGCCCTGAATATTGGCCTGGTGGCAGCTGGGATAGAATTAATCTGACTTTTCAGTGTCTCATGCTCTGCCAGTGAGCAGGTACACAAGAATCTGGGAGGGAGCGTGGCTGGGATAGCTGACCTGAACAGGCCGAAGGGATATTCTTTACCACCAAATGTCATGGTCAGTACATGAAGTGGGGGGAGGTGGCCAGAAGGAGATGATCACTGCCTGGGGATAGGCTAGGCATCAGTTGGTGGGTGCTGAGTAATTTTATTGTGCATCACTTGTTCTTCTTGGATTTGATTTACTACTCCCCCCCATTCTTATTATTAATGTCATTATTATACTTTCTCCTTTGTAACTTTTCTCCTAGTTATACGTAATTGTTCTTACCCCTTCCCATGAGGTTGTCCTTCTGATTCTCCTTGCCTTCCCACAGGGATGGAGTAGGTGGGGGAGTGAGTATGCTGCATGGTACTTAGCTGCTAACTGGGGTTAAGCCATGACAAATATGCAAGATTATAAAGTAAAAAGAGGGTCCATACACATTGCTCTATACATGTCTGACACAAGAATCAATCGTGCAAGTCCAGTGCAGGGTGACTAAGACATGACAATTTTGTGGTACTCTAGAGACCAATTAGTCAACACAGCTCTTCTGTCTTTAGCTTGGTTTAGCTGGGATCAGAATACAGCACACTGCTGCCTGCATCTGTTTCCTCTGAGTTCTGCTTTAAACTCATTCGTGTTGTGTTTCTGACACAAGTTCTAACACATGTCACTTCAGTAGTGTAATGTTACAGTATGTTTTTGGTGTAAATGCTTTAATTCTAACTGCTGCTTCTTTTTGGTCATCTGTACGCATGTACGTTTGCATTTGTCTACAAAGTGTAATGTAGCAGCTGGCTCTTACTCCACCAAGCAGATTTACAGACTGCAGACCTGTGCAGTGCCCCTGCTACAGGTAAAGAGTAACCATATGCAGTTAGTTTTTATATAACTGACATTTCCCATTACATCCATGTCTATATTTCCTCTTTTTGAAAGGAAACACTTTACTGGAAAGTTTATTCAAAATGTCAGGTGAAACAATCAAAAATCTGTGACCAAGGCTTTGGTACAGGGAACACAGTGCGATAACGTGCCAGCATGTCTGAAGTAGCTGAAACTGAGGGGAATTTAATGCTTTAGTAAAACAGGGTATAAATAAGTACTTCTTGAAAACTTTCAACAATTTGATGGATTTCTTCTTATTCAAGTGACATAATTGTATTACTAAATATGACATTCAGTTTTATTTTTCTGAAAAATACTTCCACTGCATGCAACACTTCCCTCCACAGTCTCACTAATGATATTTACCTTTTGCAGTGTGCAGGAACTGACAAAGTATCGTTTTCGTCCCTACAAAATTTTTGTCAATGTCAGTGAAATATGCTTAAGTAGCATTGCATGGCAAGAAAAGATGGAAAAAAGATTGTCTTCAAAAAATATATTCTGAAAGGACAGGATGAAAAATTGTGAAATACAACTTCAGTATTAGAATGGGAAGTGAATGTGTTTGAGGTTTTTGTTTGTTTTTCTTGAACATTCTGAAGGGGAGGTCTTGGTTCTGCCAAATATCATGACTGCTTTGCACATGTAGGAAAATGGTCCTTTTCTATTTTTGTTTTTTAATAGATTTTCATAGAAACATAATCATTAAGGTTAAAATCATCATTAGGTTGGAAGTCAAGTCCAACCATTTTCCCAACTGCCTTTATCACAATGGTAATATTCAATAATCTCCTGGAGCTCTTCTGCATTGACTGTAGAACAATCACTATAACATTATATGTATATGCTGTCAAATTTCTAGTTCTGTATGTTTGGTTTGGTGTTCAGTCTGTTCTCTCCCTGCCCCCCACCTCTCTCCATATATCTCTGATTCCAGTATATAGAACACACCATGGTTTTCTGCCATGCTTGAAGGAACCTCAATGATTCTTTCTGTAAAATCTTCTAGTTGCTCCTAAGAACATTATATCATTTTCTGTAGCTTTCAGCATCTAGCTAGAGCATGCCAAATATGCAGCTTGTTGTCTTAAGGTACTGGTATTTGAATTCTTAAGCTGCTTCTCTCTAAATAATCTTTGTAAAACAGAAGGAATGCTTTTCTTACCTATAGTTATAACCAATGTTAGGTTATCCATGCAAAAGATAAAGCTGCATCAAAAAACGCCTCTTAGGCTGAATACTTTTCCCACCTAAACATTGCCATGTCTATGGCCAGGGCATTAGATAGCGCTTCCAATCTTATGCAAAAACACTCTATAGTGTGCTATTAATACTTACATAATCAAAAAAGGTTGAACAGGGAACATGTGCTGTGAAAGCTTTAAATTCTGAAAGTAGGGAAAGTTCTGTGGATTTTCTCCTTCCAGACTATATTTTCTGGAAGAGTTTCTATTCAAAGGATATCATGCATAGTCTCTAAGGACTTGGCTTACAGCTAAGCTTTCAGAAAGCAAACCTTGAAAAATAAGAACCATAACATCAACAATTCCAAGTCAGACAAATCATTATCTAGCCTGTTTCCTTTGGCTAATAGTAGATGCCTAGGGAGTGTGCAGGATCAAAACAAGCACATTGCAATAAATTACTCTCCCAGCATCCAGTGATTTGTAGCTCAACTATTATTGAACCAAAGGTAGTTTCTCTCTTTAGTGACTGTAGATCATCTGTCTGTCCAGTTGTATTTTGAGCCGCTCTAGTCTTCCAGCCTTGGTGATATCCTTTGTCTGAGGCTGAAAATATAAACATTGAGTGTTAGGCTAGGCTAAGCTTAGACTCAAGCATATGTACAATCATATGACAAACTTCAGATTTCTTGAAACCTGTGCCTTCTTGCATGTAGCATATCCATCTCTCAGTGAAACTTGTCAGTTATGCAGGTGTTTTCTGTTTGACTTATTTACTTTTTCCATTTTACTTAGTGATTATACTCTGCCTTGGTCTTGTGGGATCACACAATAGACCGAGTTGGAAGGGACCCACAAGGATCACTGAACAACTCAAGAGTCACACCATGTGCCCAAGAGTATCATCCAAATGCTTCTTGAACATGCTTAGGCTTGGTGTTGTGACCAATTCCCTGTGAAACCAATTCCAGTGCTCAGCCACCCTCTGGGTGAAGAACCTTTGCCTAATATCCAACCTAAATCTCCTCTGGCACAACTTCAGACCATTCTTTTGGGTCCTGTCACTGGTCACCACAGAAATCAGTATCTATCCCCTTTCTTTCCGTCCTGAGGAAGTTGTAACTGCAATGAGGTCTCCCCTCAGTCTCATCTTCACGTTGAACAGACCAAGTGCCCTCAGTTGCTCTTCATACAGCTTCCCCTTAAGGCCCTTCACCATTTTCCTTGCCCTCCTTTGGACACTTTCTAAAAGTTTAATATCTATCATATTATAGTGCTGCAAATGCACACAGTATCCAAGGTGAGGCCTTGCCAGTGCAGAGCAAGGCAATCCCCTCCCTCAGCTGGCTGGTGATGTTTTGCCTGATGCCCCCCAGGGACAGGGTGGGCCCTCCTGGCTGCCAGGGCATTGCTGACTCGTATCCAACTTGCCACTGACCAGGACGCCCAGGTCGCTTTCCATGTCACTGTTTTCCAGCATCACATTCCCCAGTCTATAGGTGCATCCAGGGTTACCCCAGCCCAGGTGCAGAATCCAGCACTTCCCCTTGTTGAACTTCACATGATGGGTGATTTCTCAGCTCTCTGATTTGTTGAGAGCTCTCTGCAGGGCCTCCCTGCCTTCCAGGGAGCCAACAGTTTCTTCCAGTTGTGTGTCATTGCATACTTAACTGGCATGAACATTTTTTGAGAACAGTTACACAAACATTTTTGGTAACGCCTTTTGGACATGGTAAAAAGTATTTTTTCTGAGCTTATTTATTACCATATCAGCTTTGACACAGGTTTGCATTAGAAGTATTTCATATACCTCAGGGAATAGTGAAGAGAGAAAGTGGGAGTGGCTGACTGGAAGCAGTTTTGGGGATGATGATTATTGTTCTTATTAATCTCTTGAAGCTGAACAAATCCATATAGTTCAACTCTGCTGTGAAAGAAAAGCAGATTCTGAGTATCTCATGGCTGCTGTAAGATTGTGTTTCTTTAACTAAGTGGTTGTGATACTTTTGGCTGAGTGGTTATGTCTCCTTCAGTATATGCTTCAAACAAGGCGTATTTAAAACGTTTATTGTCAGTCATGCTCCACTCTGCTTTGCAGCACAGGTACAGATGAGAAAGACTGACAATTCTTTAGTCATCCTTTTTGAAGCTAAAATAGATTATACTAATAAGACTAAAAGACTTGGAGTACACAGACTTTTCATCCTTCTTTGATAATATACACAAACTACTATATACAAATTACTCACTTTCCTGATACAGTTCTATATATATGGAGCATTGCTTAATGTGTTCTGGAGTTCTTTCAATAATTAGACATTTATGGAGAAAGAGGACTCTTCCCTCTCTGGGAAAGGACCTATCCAATAATAAAGAAAAAGTAGTTCTTACCTCAAAGTATAAAAGGGTGGCAAAAGACTAATCAGGTCCTGAAAACCAGGCGAAAAGGTCAATTTCAGGTTACACTGGGTAGATAGAGATTATGATCTATTTATTATTGCAAAGTAGGACTATGTTTTCATTAGGAACAGCAAAAGAAACATAAATAATGAGTAAGGAGAGTGTTTTGATTCACGATGCCAACAAGAATCTAGAGTTATGACTCAAAAAAACAAAACAAGAAATCTACATGCTGAGCCCCAAAAAGGCATAAACAAACATTAAATCTAGGAATTGAAAACATTAAATTCTGAAATGCTTGTGAAAGTGATTTGTAAATTAGAGCAAAAAGAGAGTGTCATTTACTTGTGTAGTCTGATTCTGAGGCTTTCTTGAAATTATGGTTCAAAAGCATGGCAGAAAATTTTAGGAAACACCTGTTTCATTTTACACGGCAACATGTGCATTAGGCAACCTAAGGCTAATTGAAATAGTTAGTACTATTCTACTTCAGACGTTGGTCAAGGCCTTGGTCTGTCATATACACAACACAACTGTTGAGGAATACATTTGGTGCAGGTAGCTTGGTGTGCAGCTGCAGTGTGAGCTACAGGTTGAGGTCTGGGTGGCAGCACCTGAACTGCGCACCTTTTGTAGGACAAAGGGCACCAGGACCTGTGGACCAGACACTGAAGACACATCAGGAGATGACAACCCTCAGATTTTCCCATGCCTTGACTACTATGAGAGCATAAAAGCCCAGGGTTTACCTCGGTTGGGGTGCTTCCTTGGAGGGTCTAGCTTGGGCTATTTTTTATTATTTAGTTATTGCACCATTTTGTTTTAAAATAATTTTTTTTATAGCTACGTAAGTTATATTATACTACCTCAACTACAATGTATTATACTTCTCCTCTTGCCTTCATGTTTGATTCCTTTTCTTTTCCCTATTTATTAGATAGTAAAAAGTAGACAATACAATGTAAACAAAGGTCTTCAAGTAGGACTTTCTATGTTAAGCTGCGATCATGACTTTATCACCCATTACATTGTTTTTACAGATGTGAAGGCATAGGTTTGAAAACCTGCATATGATCCTAACTATAATTTTGGGGTTCAGGGTGATGTTTTTTGGTAATGCACATTGTTTTGTGTTTTGCCCTTATATGATATATTATTCTACAGCGAAGAAAGTAGAAGCACACAGATCCAGAATCTATTCATTATGTCTGGCCTGTGGTTAATATGACTTATAGTAAAGAACTGTATGACATAATGTGGCTTGCCCTAAAAAAATAAAAAAATAAAAAAAAAAAAAAGGTACAAGCCAAGCAAATCTCTGATCTGGTTTATACCTTGCACTGTACATAACAGAAAGGGAAATCTGTACTATCTTTTCTAAAGTTTAAGTGCTGCAAGAAGATGCAGATACAGGACTCCCCCTAGGAAATCTTCTCTGAAATCAGTGACAAGATTGATTAAGCCAAAAAGATTGATACAGACTCTGTCAAAATCATGAAAAAGCAGATTATCCCACTTTGCACGCTGAATGAACTTGACTGATTTTAGTTAAGAATTGTTCCACACCCTGAGTGAGAATGGAGAGATTTTACACTTTGAGGTAAATATCAATTTCCTGGGAAAAAAGAGTGTTTGTGTAATGAATTTGTATAGAGGCTAGCCAGCATCGGTAGCAATAAAGATATAAAAGGTTGTGCATTTCGGAATTGTGATGAGACTAACTACTGTTAAAAGTGTCCTGTTGGAGTATACTGTTTCCTGATTACGATGTATTCCTATATCATTATCTAGAAAATTTGAGAGATATTGTGTATATGATGTTACTATGTCATTAGTCTTAGTATTTGAGATGTTATGTTGTGTATTTGTAACCACTGTGCAATGTTGTTGCATATTTTATTCTCATGCAGTTTTGCACTCATGGATGCAATCATCTGCTTCTTTTTGCACTAATATGTAAGAAGATCAACACTTTTTCCAAATATTTATTTATATTTTACTACTCTGTTGTTATATGGTATATGATATATTAACAATATTGATAATGTAAAATCTGAAAGGTTTCGATAAATCAGGTTTTTACTGAAAAATACAAAATTGCTGTAATTACTTTTCTGCTCTAGATCTTGACCATTTTCCTCTTTGGAAAACTGACCTTTTAATTTTTTTCATTATAGAAGTGTTTTGTGTTCATAATAATGATTATTACTAATTTAAAAATAATTTGAAATTTCAGCTTTCTGAAACCTTCAGAGCAATATTCTTATATGGAATAGTGAACCAATAGCATTTTTACTTTGCTTTGTTTTCCTAATCACAGTGGAGAAAATACAGAAACTGTCAATTTTGGTGGTTTTTTCCTACTATATGGGAAATCAGTTTCTTAATTATCAAAAGGTCTAGTTGAAGTCCTGCACAGTTTTCAACCCTTGTTACCTCTTTGATGTTCTAACTTTCTAAAGCTAGTGTGCCAAGCAGCTATAGGAAAATCATATTTAATAATCATACTATTAATTTCTTAAACTTTCTCTACTGAATTATAAAAAGTAAAGTGGCACTTGTAAATGCCAGTGTTTAGTCTTGAAATTACTTGGGAACTTCACTACAACAGAGCATTCAAGAGTAGTTCTTTATCAATAAGCTTCTATAATTAAGATAATGTCTTGCAACCTCTTATGTGCAGCCATTTTTAAAATTCCTATTTTCAAACACCACTGTATATTTTTCTATGTGTTTTGCTGTTTCATATAATTATTGTGTAAAATACTGTATTTGCCATAATTTCTGCTGGTAGTACAGATGTTCTATATGGTAGGTTTTCATTGTGAAATGGTACAGGGAAGCATGGGGGATTACTCTTGCCTCCTATGCCATGACAGCTATTTGCCATGTGATGCCATATAAAGAGTGTTAAATAGCACAATACCATGAGTAAGATAAGGCCTACAGTGGAGGGCTCTAATTAAAGAAATATTGTATAATTCCCTGAAAATTAATAAGTCTAAGGCAATACATGAAAATGAAAGATCAGCATAAAGATTTCTCCATTGTATTTTGATTTTTACTTAAATGGATTCGTGGCATTTCTGCCATCATCTAACTTATTTACTTAGTGTGTCCCAAGGTATTTGTTAAATTGTTGAACATAACATATTGGAATTAAAACTTGTCTTTGTAGAAGAATGTGGATCTTAGCCAGGCTGTTTAAAATTTAGGTCATGTAAACAAGAGGAAATTAAACACTGAAATGTTCCAGCCACAGGAACTTGATTGTCATGTTGATAAATTGTTGGAACAGTCTTGCCTCTGTTCTGATCCACAGGCTTGCAGATGGTTCTCAGATGCCATTTGAGGATGTGCATTGACAGGGGCTGCTTCCAAAAAGCAGTTTGGAAGTAGTCACCTCCTCTAAAAGCATAAGAGAATTTACAAAGCCATTTAGTCCCAAGATAGCTTCAGTGCTCAGTGCCTGAGGATGCTCTTGAGTACATTAAATGTATTAGTGTAGAATTAGCTTTTCAAGCTGTGGCATGTGTACAGGGGCAATGAAGGAAGAGAAAAGTATATCAAGTTTCCTGTTTTCAAAAAGTATGTTGCAGGGAATTTTCACTATTTAACATTATGTGAGCTATGGTTATTGATGGAGACCTTCAGATTTATTGAGTATCTATCAGAAAATGCACTTTTTTTGGTCATATTTTTCTGGTGGAAATCAATTCTACTCAACATCCAGCCTTTAAGGACAAATGACTGCATTTTGTTCTGGATTACAACCTGATTACGTTGTGGCACAAACAGGAGGAAATATCATTAAATGACAGATGGGCCATACTAGGGTTAGACAGAAGATGGGAGCTTCACAGCAAACTGCCTCTCCTGACAAGCATAAGAAAAATTCACTTCTTGTCCTATGTGACTGGGTGTGGGTAAAGAATGTCAAGCTGGAAGAAAATCAGATGTGGAGGGTAACTAAGTTGTAGGCAATACTTTTCCAAAGTCTGCTAAATTTAGGGTAGATTTTTATAGGAAACCAGCATTTCTCCTGTTTTCTGTCAAACATAAATTATCCTACATTAAGGTGAGCTGGAAAAATTCCAAAGGGAAGCTGATATAGATACTGCACTGGTGCCATCAGCCTGTGCTGTAGTCTGTTTAAAACAGGTTTTTGATACTTTGTCTCTCTCTGCTGTGGCAAACATCTCTCACAAACATCTCCTCATCCCATAACATTACTTTTCCAGATCTTTTCAGCTTCTTTAAATGTTATTATAATACCCTCAAATATCTGTCTGGTTCCTCAAGTACTGTCATGGTAAGTGGCAGTAAATGCTGCAGTTAGCTTTGAAATACATATAGTTGAATTAGCTGTGTGTTTTATGACTGGCTAACTAAAAGGTCAAGATAATAGAAAAATGGTGAACTTGAATCACATGCCTTCTGGGAATCACAAACCCAAGGCTGCTCTACCCCATTGTGAAATATATTGCAACAGCTTGTGTCCTCCTGCTGCCTTCTTTCAAAATTGATTGAAATGCATCAAATATCAGAATTTATGGGATTACAGGGTAGGAAATAGATGAGCAGAAAGAGACAGTTCTGTGAACAATCTAAGGCAGATTGAGTCTGGAAGCTTAAGATGGTGCTTTTTTCAGTAGGAAATAAATTGGTAAATACAGTTGTCATTCTTATGTTGTCAGAACAGTAAACTGAGTAAAGTCAATATACCTGAAGTGGTTCTTTCACTGGCCTCAAGTTATAAATGTGTTTTTAAACTTATGGGTCCTTTCTTCTCTCTTCTTACTTTTCTGCTTTTTTCTTTTTATTAAAGTCAACTTTAAATTTTAGGTGGGCTAACATATCAATTTACAACAATTACATCTTAATTAAAAAAATATAAGCTTTCAATAAGATTTCAAAATTGTAAATAGAGCATGATGGGTTGTGTTTTATTGTTCATTCAATTTACAATAGAATCAGCAGGGATATGAGTTTGATAAGAGAATGACTAGGGTTCTGATCTCTTGTTACCCCTGGCCATATGCCTATTTTAAACCATGGCTTTGTTACCTGTGATTTAGACTGACATGGCACTCTTGCTCCTTTTCTGCTTCCAAAAGCAGAATGTTTCCAGCAGTTCCATCTTCTGCCAGCCTGAGCCTTCTATTGGCAAAGTAGAAATATTAGAGTGGACCTGATATATGTAGAATGGATCAATATCTGCAACAAATGATGTTTTTTCACTACCTACCTGTTGGTTCTGTGATCTAGTGATAGCTCTGATTATAATAGACTTCCTTCCTCATCTACACAATTTTATCTTGGAAGAACTAGATATACTCTTCTGTTTTGATATACTCATTAAGACATTTATTGCAAATCACTGAGACAGACTCATATTTTATTCATATTGTAAAAAGGCAGTAATACTTAAGGTGCATTTATGTACTCAAATCATACAAGAAAGCATTGATAGATAACTAGTAAACTACAATCAGACTGAATAAAAGTTTTCCAGCTTTTTAAGGTTGGGTTTTTTTTTTGGTCACATGAATTAAGTTAAGAATTTGTTTTAACATTTTTAAAATTCTCTGAGGCAGGCAGGTTTCTCTGCTCTTCACTTACAAAAGATAATATTCTAAATAGTGATTCAGGTTTTCAGCAACTCTGATCACAATTTGGAAGATTTGCAGCTGTAAAGCTAATCCACACTGCTCTTCTTGAGCTGATGAAGTTTGGCCATCAGGGTGGATCTCCTCTTGGCTCTTCCACTGAGATGTGATTGTTGTGGCTTGGCAAGGCCTAATGCAAGTCATAGGGGTAAACAAAAAGAGCCCATCCTCCTTTTCTTCCTGGAGGAAACACAACATCCAATGACATCAATAGGCAGAAACATCAAATATAGTTATTCACTGATTATTAGTTTTCAGTGGTCAAAGGTTTGCCACTCCATGCACAAAACGTTTCAAATTTATCTGATCTAACACACTAATTTTTTTTATCCTAGTGTATGCAATCACACACATCTTCTACCTAAGAAGTTACTTTAGATACATTTAAATAACTAGGGTTAAATAGTTCACTATCTAATCACCATAACTAGGATTAAATAGTTGAAAAAGGATGCTAAATATTCCTGAAATGTCTAAAGAAAAAAACCCTTAAAAATATTATTCTGCCCTTTCATAACATTGAATGATCTTAAAAAGGTTGGCTGTAATTGCATGTTTATCATTGGCCTATATTTTATTGCTGGGGTTTTTTTTTGATGCATACTGATCCACAGTAATGTCTATTCATCACTTCAATTAAATCTTTCCAAGGTCTATTAGAATAATAGGCTAATTCATGCTCATTTTCTGCTGAATTTTCAAGGTAGAGCATTTTTGTATGGAACTTTAAACCTGATTTCAGGTTTTGCCCAGTTGCATGTCAGGTCTGTTTCCTGATCTGTTTGTCTTAGCTTTTCACCATCATAAGCTCCCAGTTCACTTTAATCAGATTCATGGCTACCATTCTGTATCTTGAGCATTAATACAAGTTATGGAAAAGACTCATGCAAGAGGAAGATCCTAAGAAACTCTACAGTGCACAGATCTCTGGTAAAAATTTGAAAGTGTAGCAAGAGTTTGGTTATAGCTGCCTGGATCCTAATTGTGTTTCCTGGTATTTGAGTCTAGATCTGTGACCTGAAACTCACTCTCTGGGACATCATGGTACTGCAGTCATGACTCAAACAGGTTTAGAAATACTTCCTACACAAAGTTTAGAAAACTAGCATGGATCCACTTTGGCAAGGCAGAGTGCAAATTTCAGCAATATTCACAATAAAAAAATTATTTTGTGCATGTGCTGAAATGATGTTGCAAAAATATCTTTGGCATTCAATTATGTATTAAGAGAAATCTCAGCCTTACATGTTGAATGTAAAAGTTTAAAAGTATGAAGTAATACTGGGCTAAAAGCAGTGAGGATGTTTGCTGGAGTTGACAGCCAGGATAATCTGTAACACAAACAGAGCTTTCAAAACTCAAGAGGGACATGATCTGAGTTTAAATTTGCATTTTTCTGTTTACTTGTTGAATTTTGTAGAATGAATTATGATCTTTAGTCCTTGGGACTGACAGTTTCTAGCCAGCTGCACATTACCAGGTGTTTCACCTTTTTATAGAAAGGTACTTGTGAAGCCCAGCCAGAGCTTCTCCATAGGACTTGTACACTGCTTGAACTGAAGCTTGGAAAAAGGCCTGAGTACACTTATTTTAAATTCTGATCACTGATTAGTATGTTACCTTTTCTATACAATAAAACAATTGATTTCAGCACTTAGGATGTCTAATTAAAGCCTTTCTGTGGTAAGCATTGTGAGCAACTCCAACACTGCTTTTGATACAAATAAAGTGGGAGCACAGATTAAAGGATTTGTTGAAGGCTGGTGAATGAAAGACAGAGCTTAGAGACAAAGCTAGAATTTACTACTCTGTTTGACTTTTTTGCTGCTGGAAAAATCATAAAAAAATACTGAGGTGGAGCTAAAGACTCTTTATCTG
The DNA here is from genome assembly GCA_013399695.1 of Formicarius rufipectus. Taxonomy (NCBI): domain Eukaryota; kingdom Metazoa; phylum Chordata; class Aves; order Passeriformes; family Formicariidae; genus Formicarius; species Formicarius rufipectus. Next base: position 66,438 of record VXAU01002552.1, read on the forward strand.
TTAAAATATATTTGAGAAGGAAATGAAAGCATAAACCTGTTGGGACCTGTGGGTATGGCTTACAATAAAAACCACTATTTTATTCATTAGAGAACTGCCATGCAAACCTGATTGTTTTCTGTTTTAATGAGAGCTAATAAAGTTAGAAGACACCACATATTTTGGTGATTAAATTTAAATTTTAAAAAAAATGTAAGTAATCCAGTTTTAAGGAAAACTGGATTTTTCTGTCCTGGCTTCTGAGAACTTTTGAATTTTTTTTATGTTTGCATGTTTGTGTATTTGCATATGCATAAGAGCACTTATGAAAATGTAAGTATATCAAAGCACATTAAATGTGTCAGGCCACCTTTGCTCTACAGTCAGCAAAGAGATTGACTGCAAAAACCATTTGCTAAGGGTTACTGACTCCAGATCCTTCCACCAGTCATTAATCCAGAAAATCAGTTTTATTCCCAACCAATGAGACTGGTAGGGTGATACTTTTCCACTCACCGGTCTCTGCCTTACAAAGAGAAGCTTAGGTGCTGTTGCCTTAAAACTGATTGACATTGGTAGAACACCCCAGCATCCAGAAACTGGAGAGAAATCCTACTCATTAGTCTCGATTATGACCTCTGATCCTGGCTACTGAGGATGAAGAACCAACTAGTAGTTCAATGGGTGCAAATTTCCCTGCAGGGTAAAGTGAATCTGAAGGAGGTCCGGACTTGATGACTATGCCTGATAAACTTTTTTTTTTAATACACTAATTCATATTGCTATTGGATATTAAAGCATAGTAATCCCTATGTTAAACACGAAAAAAAAAATGCTTATCTTCTAGTTCTTTAAATTCTTCATGAGCCTCTGCCAAAGAAACAGACTATATATTAAAGCTCAGTGATACTGACAAGGTAGTAAGAGTCAGGTTGAATAACACAGAGGGCAGTCTCCTCTGTGAGGAAAGTTGAAGTTCTTGTAGAACTGCTCAGTCTGTAATGTCTCCAACACTGAAAAGGCTGAAATCTGTCTCTATTTCAATATTTACTGTGGCCTCAGAAGAATTACAAGTCATATAACTTGTAAACACTTTTATTTATACTTCCCCATAGCCATAGCAGCTCTTAACTACTGCGCAAATTAAACTTGCGTCACAGAGCTGAACACCAAGCCTGCATTTCCCATGACAAATCCAGGTGCTGTCAGCTTCCTGAAGCCTCAATATTATTGAGTTACATCCACAGTGACTTCCTCGGTCTAGTATGATGAGGTAAAGTTAAACTATTTGGTTGGTTTAAATTAATTTTTAAAAGTTTAAATTGTAAATTACTGCTGCTGCTACTGTGGTTATTTCAGTTCTGAATTAATATTTCCATTGGACACAATAACCTTTAGAAATTCATGAGGTAAGCTTCGTGATGTGTCCTTTAATAAGTCAACACGCCTGTATTTCCTTTAATACATAAAGAAGGGCAGAAAAATATGTAGTCTCATCCTTGGCACAACTAATTCAGAAGGTTTGCTAAGAATTTGTCCCAATATTAATTTGCTGACATGACTTTCACATTGCAAGTTATAGTTCTGTGAATTTCAGGGTAAATCATAATAAAATACCTCTTTTCACTCATTTTGTTTAACTAATTTTGTAATAATTAGTAGCAATGAGAATCCTTGTAGATATTTAAAATATACCTCTCTATGTAGACCCACAGAAAAAAGCTGTAGTCACAGATCAGTAAAATATAGGCATTTATCCTGATTTATGCAGTCTTTCTCCTCTCTTTTTGAAATAAGAGGAAAATGTAAGTTCCTCGATTAATTTTTCTAGTGCTAAAAAATGAGTATTAATCTTTGTTTTCTCATCCATAACAGACGGTGGCTACTCTCCTTTCTTTTATTTCTAAAGCTTTAAAACGGCAGCCAATTCAATGGGAGGCACTAGTTTCACTGCTGTGTCTGTGAAGTCTAAAAGAAAGAAGGATAAAGCAGAAAGAAAGCAGTAGAGGAATATGATTGTTTCAGAAAGTAATACTGAGCTGCTTTTATATCTGCTGCAGTGGATATGTGCTGGAAGTCTAATGGGAACTAAGAATGACAAGTGCAACTGGTAGTTGCTGAAGTGATCAGTACTGTGTAGTGGCTGGTTTCTGGAAATCAGGAACTGAACCTAAGTACACATAAGAACTTTAATTGTAGACTCAGATGTGTGCATTGCTAAAAGATGAGTCATTTTGGAAAGAAAGTAGCTTGATAGTTTTCATGTTAATTTCTCCAAATGCAAGACTGTTCCTTATCCAAATATAAGACTGCTGCTTACCTTTTATTTGTTAATTTATGGAAAGTAATGTTCACTCTTCTCACCAATTTCTTTTCATTTCTGCACCTTCATCTTTGCAGAGAGTGATGATGACTCTGTTTTTCTAATAGTTTAATGGTCGATTTACAGTTCTTAATTATTGAAAAGTTTAGAACTCACTGAGGCTGTCCAAATGCCTCTACAGGCTGAACTCCTCAGTTCATTGAAAAGGGTGCATTTACAGCTGTACCACAGTGAAAATTGATTTCCAGAATGAAGAAAAAAAATAATTTAAAAAGTAGAATAGAAAAGGAATAGAAAAGGACAATTTTCCTTTGCCTACTATTACCTTAATAAGCAGTTGATATTCCTGAAGTTTCCTTGAACAAATGAAGCTGGTTTTTATCCTTCTGAAAAAGGGCCTACTGATCATCTAAAAGCTTTTAATCTCAGTACAGGATAAATTCTGAAGTCAGAAACAGGTCACTTATAGATTCAAAATGTAGCAGTTGAAAGAGAGCTTTTTAAAAAGAAGTGAAATGTAGGGCCCTCCAGTATGACCTTGCTTCTTATTTTTCTGAATATAAGATGGGGTTTTACTTACAAAAGTGTAGAAATAATCTTTAATAATAGGGTATATATATTACTGAGGAAAAAAATTACTTTGCAATGTATCATAGTTTTTCTTTGAATTATTTAAACAATGGATAAGATGCTAGCAGTGTTTGCTTTTGTTAATTGTTGCTTTGTTTCCTTTCTTTACATTTTCAGCAGGACTAAGTTGTAGTTATACATTCATCTTAATTGATGTTCCCTCTGGGAACCATGCAACTATGCTAAGAATCTTAATCTTAAGTAGCATTACATCTCACAGACAGTACCTTGATTAAGACAAACCTTAATTAAGACAAATAGTGGCTGCTTAGTCATCTGTTTGCCATGGTGAGACTTGTATCTTCAGATTAATGCTAGCAGTAATGAAAATTTTTCATTTTCTTAGTGAAAGAACAAATTATATTTTTGCAGAGTTGTTGCCCACCTGTCTTGATAAGTGTGCACCTGTTAGGAAGCAGTAGTAAGTAATTTCATTACACAGATTTTTCTCTATAATGAAGTTGTATTATCTTCCCAGTTATCCTTGGAGGATACAAGTCAGCAATATCTTTTCTGGGAATAATAATATTTAATCAAGGTTAGGCTTCATTACTACTGGTGAAAGTTGTCTTCATTTCATAGAACAGTAGAGGAGTGGTACTTCCTAATTTTTTCAGGAAGATGGCGCATTCAGAAGTCAAAATAAATTGAGAAATAAATTCAGTTGAGAAAACCTCAGAATATATACATTATTTAGGTTTGACATTTCATCTTTGGTAGCATTATCGAGAATATCAGCTTGAATTAGCAATCCACTAAGGTACTCTTTTGTCTGTACATCCATAGGTAGGTTAGGATCTTGTGCAATTAGAAACACTGAAAAACAGTCAATTCCTTAACGTCAGCTTTAAACTGAGGAGCTTGTTATCCTTCTGGGAGTAGTTTAATATAGCACAGTGTTACTATTTTTTAAACCCAAGCATTCTCAGGATTCCACTAGAAAAAGAGGATCTATGAAACCCAAATTTGCCTTGGTGGAGCTACATATGCAATAAATTTTTATTCAGAATGTGAGTGTTTTGAGCTTCCAAAATCACAGAGAAAATCCTGTGTTTTTTTCTGTCTCCGGGTTGTTCACCTGTGTTCCATCTTTTTAACTGCTTGGTGCCTCAAACTTTTTTAAACATATGTGCAGGAAAGATTTGACACCAAAGAAGTTATGGAAAACACAGTACAGCTTCCTAGTAGACAAATTAATATGCAGATTACAGCTAACTAACTTCTTCACACTTCCATGGAAATGGTGTTTGAGTTAGTTGTGTATTTTGGCTGATGCCATGAATTTATTGTTATCTATATAGTGATGCAAACTTATATTAGAATACAGCCAGAACAATTAACTCCTTTTCTCCTACAACTGACTTACTATGCCATCTTTACAAAGGATATTAATTTCTCCTTTTATGAGCAATTATCTTGTAATTCAAATATATGATTCACCAAACTACTTAATGTGTGTAATAAAACTTGTTTACAGGCTCTTCAGAATCTCACAGCCTTCAAAGTTACTTTTTAATAGTAAACAGTGAAAATGTAAGTAGCCTGTAAAACACAGATCCAATCTAATCTCAGACCTGATTTAGTATAATATCTTTGTTCAGAAGTGGATCATAACATCTCTTATTTCTTAGTCAGTTCTCTCACTTTTTGTTAGTGTGTATTGAAAAGACAAGATTTGGTTTTGCACTTTGTCAGATCTATATAATCTTGGTTGGATAGGAATTTTCAAAGGATATTTTTTACCCTAATCTTGAAGCAATTGAACAATTGTCAATGATGAAACCTTACTCTGGCAAAATATTCTCAATATAGTTTTGAAGTGGTCCAGAGAAGAAATATTCAAACAGATATACAGTAATATTTTCAGTCCACTTGACTATGAAAGCATGTTATGCACTGAACAGAGGCTAGAATTTTATGAAAATACATATTTTATGAAATTTTACAAGTAAGCATTTTATGATTTGCTTTTAACTATGTAACATTTACTACCAATTACTATTTTGCTGGTAGCAATTTTTTGTGTCCTAAGACAATAAGGGGAAGAAATCATATAATAACATAATCATATTACTTGAAAAATAAGAAGCATTATTATCTTGAATTATTAGTAGAGAAGTAGAAACTATTTGTGCAAATTTTACATAGAAGAAGAAAAAAGTCCTGCTGTTTATATTTGACCACTTTTTCATGGGAAATACAAGCAATATGTTCTTAGACTATTTATTTGGAATATTTGTTAAATATTTACTCTACAAGATTCAGCTTCAAAATGAGATTGCGCTGCAGGAAGCTCAAAAACCCAAATAACTTTCAAGTCTGTATAAATATTTATTGGCCTAAGTTTATGGTAAATGATGAAAAGCATAAGTCTAGAATTTTTTGTAGGTGTTGGCATGTGGCATAAGACAGGTATATATAATAATGCAGTGTCCAGTTTTTATATGTTTCCTATTTATACAAAAATTCATAAGAAATACAATGTAATAAAGGCAGAACCTTTCAGGCAAGTATAGGGCTGCATCGGACATTCAAACTAATATCAGAGGCAAGATATTCTGTACTTTAAAAAATATTTGAAAACCTCTTTTTGCTTCCTGACCTCAGGTAAATATCTGCATCTTTCATCTTTCTTGCGGGGGAATACCTAATCTCCAGTGCAGAATAGCATTTGGTACTTGACTATAGTCTTAAGCACTTGTTTCACTATTTCAGTGAGGTAAAGTTTAATCTCTTCATCTTGAAGACTCTAATTCTACAAGAGATGGGGTTTAGGAAGAGAGTTCAAAACATCTACATTTTCCAGTTCTATCAGGGACTCAAAAAAACACACAGAAATAAACTGGATTCCCACCCCTTTTCTCTGGCCCCTCTTATGTAGTATCTGTTATTCAATTCACAGAGTCATAGCATATTCTGAGTTGGAAGGGACCCACAAGGATCATCGAGTCCAACCTTAAGTGAATGGCCTATATGGGGATTGAACCCATAGCCGAGGTGTTATTAGCACCATACTCTAACCAATTGAGCTAATATTAGTTTGGCGTTTGTTTTGTTTTTCAGATGTTTTCTCGCCTTTTTTTTTTTTTTCCTACTCAGACAAGTTGTCCCAAGATACCCGAAAGACTTACATTTATCTGGAATTCCTGCATATCTGGTAGCCTTAGTAAAGTTTAGGGTACCAACCAGGATGTGACTTACCTGAAAATGCTATATATTATAGCTGTGTCTAGCAAAGCCATGTCTAATAAGACAGGTGACTTGAAGAAGCATCTTTCAAGTTGGAAACATATAATAAAAAATCACTTTATAAACTTCAAATACTGTCATGAGAGAATGAAAATGTATTGTTCTTACTAAGCAGAATAAAGGATTGTATGCATAGTTATTGTTGGCTGGACTTCGCGAATGAAGATCTTGGGATAAGCCTGCGCAATGGATTTTTTAAGTGAGGCACAGGGTGCGCAGAACTGGCCCCACTCCCTTTACTCCTGAGGTTCATCTTGCCACGGCCGAGCAGCTCGGACGGTGACAGTGAGTTCCTCCAGGATTCGAACCAGCGTCCTCAGAGGAGGAGCTGGCTCCACAGGCGGGGGCCTACGCCACTCGGCCAACACCCGCCGTCTCTCAAGTGTAAATTGTATGCATAGAACTAAAAAGAAAACCCCACCTGATTTATTGGCTCTATTTTACAAAAACAAAAGAAATACAATGTAATATTGTTAGAAGTTTTAAGTTTTGAAGCAACATCTGCACAATTTTTGTTTTCTAGGACCAGAGCTTGGGTTTAGTTAGATTTTATTGTTTTAAAGTCACTTTTTATTAGTGCTTCCCTCCCATTCTTGGCAGTAGGAGTACATGTTGGGCAGAGGAATGGGTGAAACATTTTTAGTTAAGAAATGTTTTCTTTCATCAGGTAAAGAGCATGTTTTTGCATTGTTACAAAAAGTGTTATATTAAAGATCATGGCACACTCTTTTATAAAGAGGCTGAACAAGGTGATTCTAATTCTCCTTGCTTGCCTGTGAAATAAAGTACAAAATTAAAAAGCCAAGAGATCATAATGAGATGCTAGGGAGAAGTATCAGGAGGGTTCTCCTGAAAGCAAGGAGTTTTGTTGAAAGGGTGAAATTTTAAAAATAGTTTTGACTACTTTGGGACTGTTGACTAAAAAGACAAAAAAATTTATAATCAAGAGTTTTTCTCCTCAACTTCTACCACAAGAAGGGATTTGAAGGCTTTTCCAGTTGATCTAAGTTACAAGTGATGATTCCTTAAAGTGTCTGGTCACCTAGGTATTTGCAAACTATTTGTGCATAAGCTTTTTGCCCCCACCTCCAGTGTACACTAGTTTACAGATCATTGTTTCAATGATAGGCAGTATCTGAACATTCAGGGCTTGCTGAAGGCTTTAAACAAGTCTCCCGCAATTTGGATAACAGACGTAGAGGTCTAGGCAAAGCTGTAGCCCCAAGAAGCCTTTTTTAGGATTCAAATTATCTTTTGTGATGAAATATTAAATACTGTTTTGCCAGGAAAATCTCCTCCTATTTTCCCTCTGAAAAGGGGAATTCAGCAGCAGTCAGTTCCCTGCAGTCTTTTCTGGTTCTGTCATGTAAAATAATCTCCAGTACTCCATGTCCTTAGCATTTTAATCTCCTTTGTATGTTTGCATTGTCCACTCTTCCTTTTATGTTGGATTGTCCTTGCGCTCTTCTCCACTGCTGTTTAGAATTATCTTTGTTTGGGCCATACATTTTAGCCAGCACTTAAGATATTATGATGTTTCATAGATTTTAAAGCAATTTAGTATAATACAATTAATACTCCTATTTTTACTTTTTTTGTTTGTTTTGCTTTTAATTTATCTTTTGTGGGTAAAGTGCATGTATGAGTGCTACCATTTTAGTCTTCTCTTGCAGTACATTTTTGTTGTGTGGTTTTTTTTTTGTTTGTTTTTTTTTGGGGGTTTTTTTTTGTTTTTTTTTTTTTTTTTTTTTTTTGGTGCTCATGTTGGTCAGAATGGCAGGTACTACTAATATTACCATGATAAACTTTTAGAAAGTCCACATACCTGAAGTAATTGATACTTGCAATTCTATGGCATCATCTGGTAGAGGATTAGCTACCCAATAATAAAAGAAATTAGAAAAAGCTTTACTTTTACATTGTATAACAAGTTGGCATGGGCTCCTAAATTCGTTGTGGTTGAAGTGTAGAGAAAAACATCAAGAAAAAAGCCTTTATTGCTTCTGCTTTTCTCTTCCATAATGCAAATGACATTTGAGAGCAAATTCCATGAGAAACCACCTGTTTCTTCATCAGTGTCTCTGCATGGTGAGGTGCTGGAAGTTATCTCTGGCTAATGGTTTTTTCAGCTCTTGTGAGCTCTGCACGGTGATCATTAAATCACGGCTACTTTAATTGACTTTCATAATGTTGCAATATTAACAGGGTTCAACTTTTCTTATAAACAGTCATTTGATTTACAAAGACTGAGACCATGACAGACTAAATGAGAACCATCTGTCTGTTGTTCTGACTGGTGATGTGATGGTGTTGCATTTATAATAGAACTTCATGCATTCACTTTGCAAATAATAGATTTATACTATTTCTAGCCTTGTTCTAAATGTGTTTTTGGAGCAATTTTCACTGTTTCTTCTAAATTTATCTGGTTGCCTCAGTAAGTCTGATAGAACAACATCTGACATCTGTGGGTGCTTTGCCTCTCACAAACAATCAGCTAAAATCAACCAAAAAAGCATCTATCACGGTTACAGCAGAGATTAGTCAAGAGGTTGTGGGTCACAGTTTTACTTAAATGAGCGAGGAAAGGATAGGAAGAAATAAGTAAAGATAGTATACTTTTTGGCGTGGGGAGTGGAGTACATGTGCTATTTAAACCTGATAACACCATTACTTCACTGTTTTGTGGTTTGTTTTTTTTAACAGTGGCAGTTTGTTCCAAGTAACCCACGATGTTTTGGATTTTTTGATGGGATGGGGAGTTTGTGGGTGAAGGAGATGATTAAATCACCTGGTTTCAGGATGAGAACAATGTTTTTGGGGTATGTACACAGAGGCTAAGTTATCTATAAGACAAATGTTTAAAACAGATCAGGTTCTGCCAAGGTGGAATGGTGCTCTGCCCTCTCCGTAACTCTTTCTCCTCGAGAGCCCTTAGCGCAGCTGCCAGTCACTGGCACACCAGGAGCACTACCCCACACCGCGCCCCCTGGAGCCCCTAACCCAGCCCTAGGATGGCTGGCACACCAGAAGCCCCACCTGGTGAAGTCACAGGAGTTCAGAGCATATAAAACCAACACCATGTGGTCTTCATGTGGTTGGGACCCTACCATCCTTGGACTTGTGGTAGCTGGGTCTGCCCTGGATCCAGGATGGTAGCTATAATTCCACCCCCCCCCCCCCCCC